>BPLR01006775.1:0-112118 GCA_021605095.1 Caerostris extrusa
GCGACTTTTAGTTTTCGATCGATCTTAATAACATTAAAACCAGAGTATAAACAGTCGACCCATCTCTTTTTCGGTCTTCCCATTGGTCGTTGTCCAAAAGGGGTTACATTGAAAACCTACAAAGCAGAGCTATCATTTTTCCATTCTCATGAGATGACCGGCCCATCTCATTCTGTTCAGTTAACAAATTTTAGAATGTGAGCATCTCTAAAAAGTTTGCAAAGTTCAAAATTGTATCTTTTCCATTGTCATTGATACCACCAAAAATAGTTAGTAGCACTTTTCTTTCAAAGATTTGCTAACATTTTCTCTTCTTGCTGGTAGTAATGCCTTGTTATTATTATTATTATTATTTTACTTGTACTTGCCTTGCCATTGGAAATAAAAAATAAATGAATAAAAGTTATGGTCATACAATAGTAAGTTTTTTATTTCCAATGGCGGGCTACAATAAGCAAAAAAAAGAAAAAGAACACAAGAATATGAAAACAACAACGAGAATCTAGTAAATCACATAGTGACATGTTTAGCGCAGGGCCCTTACCTCCCAGGAACGACCCTACACAGTAGAGGAAAAAGTGCAGGGCGAACAGGAATGTGAGATGAATCCATGTCCTCCAAGACTGCAGAGCATGCATTTTGGGCTTGCAAATATTTACATTCGAAAAAGATGATTTACTATGGCAATCATGGCCCGTCAGGAGTCTGAAAAGGCAAACAACTTTATACAATATAATAGTAAGTAAAAATAATTAACTTTTTTATTTCTTTCAGTATTGGCGGCACTGTTGCTGCCGAAGTACTACATCGCCCGAGAGGAGCGAACCATCACTGGCCCTTGTGCTGAAGAAGTCGGTCCTAGGTTTCGATGCATCAATCCCAGAACTGCGGTCCAGCCCAGATGAGAAATCTCCAGGAGACGGTCATCTGTGGACCAGGAGGTGTCGGAATCTGTTGTCCTGTAATCAGTTTTCATAGTCCTGCACGTAAGTAGAATGGGACGTTAATGTACCAATTAAAGCATTTAGAGATATTGTGAGTTTAGTATAAAACAACTCCAGCGATAAATAGTTTTTCCTTTTAGCAATCATTAAAAATACAAATAGGAGTATGCAAAAAAAATCTTTACAAACATGGGGAGTATGCAAATTTGGTGAAGATAATTAAGTATTTTAGATAAGGAGTAAAAATTAACTTACTACATTTCTTATGGGGATAAAAATTGATATGCGTTGAATACTTATTAACAATAAACATGTTGTTACGAAGACTAGCTCCAGAAAGCCATCGGGCTTAGGTTGCCCAAACGCTATTCGTTATTTTGACAGCCTTCAAAGTGCACAGGTTGGTCCTTTCTTGTCTGTCTAATCAGTATTTGGAGATTAGAAATGATAAGAACAGCAACATGATAATAATATGATAATAATACCATGATAATATCAAGATAAAATCAACCACACAAAAAGAGATTTTGCATTTGACAAAAGAAATCACAAAATGAACGCCACTTTACTCTAATAGAACTTTCCGAAAGCTATTGAATGACATTTTAATTTTTGAATTTAACTAATTACATTCGCACATATATTTCTGATTCATTGCAGCCAGTCTTATTAAAACGAGGGCATGAAATTACTAACATATAGACAACTATTGCAACCTATTAGAATAAAATCAACTTATATGACCTCTGTTTGCAAAATATTATCCGTTGTTCCGATTTACATGCTATAATTATTGTCGAATAATGTTAAAAAGAATCTAATCATCTATGGACAACCCATATTATGAATATAACGTTTTATGTACGAAGTGTTACTAATTAGAAAATGCCTAGTTATCTAGCGAAGTAATTCGAAATCGATTTTTGGTTGGACTATACAATTAGACTTATTCAATTATGACAGAAAGTCTAGCATCTATTCAGATTGTCATATTGAGAGTTTCAGATTTTTCTTCTAAGTGACACGTAAATGTGAGGCAATCTTTCCAAGATAATTGCCTACATCATTCCTCAACTATCAGGATTGCTTAGATGTTCATGGTGAATAGATACCGTATTTTGGACGTCCGTTATTTTTTCCCTAGCGCGCATGCTCATAGGAAATTGCGCATGCGTATCTGTAATAATGTTTCCTATGAGCATGCGCTAGGGAAAAAATAACGGACGTCCAAATACGGTATGCAAAAACTCTTTATTAATCATCATATTTTTAACGAAAAGTAGTACTTAGTAATCGACAAAAATGTTTTTAAAATATTTAATATTTTTTTGGTATTATTATTATTATAGCAATGTAATAATAATAATTTATCTTTTCAGGTTGTGGTATTCGGGTACCTTATATGCTCAATCAGTCAACAACTTCAGCAAATGGGAGATATCCGAATTTAAAAGGAAGGAGGCAGATTCAATTTGTGAGAAACACACAGGGACAGGAAACACTAACGGGCCTTGATAATTATGAGAATGACTCAGTAGTTGAACATGCGGAAGTGCACCAACATCAATTTTACCAATGAATCAAATGGACGAACCAATAATGCATCAGTCTGATTTGCACGAAGTACATTATGAAACACCTATGATAGGTATTTTTATCACGTAATATTTCTGATTATAATAGATCAATGAGGATGAGGCGTTCTCTGGACGACAAGCATGAAATTAATGCAAGTGAATCCCTTGCAACAGAATGATCTGAAGCAAAATAAAAGTCTAGACGTAAAAACGAACTCCCCTTACCCCATTGTATATGAATATGAGTATATGGTGGATAAGATAGAGACATTGATTAAGAGAATAGGGGGATGAAAGTTATATGCAAAGATTATCCAGAATTGGCATATATTTTAACTATGGAACTAAATAAAACGTGCCCTTCGTCTGTAGTATCTCTTAACATCACCAATTTTATTGATTCAAATACAGAATGGCCATCTACTACAGATGTTGGCGAACATTTGGAAATGAAACAAGATTCGAATTCAACAATAAACCCGAGAAAAAGAAGGAATAGTGAAAGTAATGATTGGAAGGATTTGTATTTTCTTAGCCGTGAATATCTGAGAGAAATTCTAGAAATGCTGGTCTCCGAAAAATATGGAGAATCGGTCTCTAATGACAGTATATCTAAAATTAATTTACATCGTCCTTTCAGTAATGAGGAACTTAAATTATTACTTTTGGGGGGACTTTACGTCAGGAGATAAAAATTTAACTTTTGAAACCTACATAAAAAAACATTGATCAATATTTAGGTTCAGCCAGTTCATCGCACAGTTCCAAAGAGTCTAACCTCACTCAATCAATGAAAAACAGTTCTTCTGAGAGTTCAAAAACAGTTAAAGAAAGTGCAGGTATTCATTCTGAACATGCAGATCAAAGTAAGTCCTCCGAAGAAATAGTTCATTTTCGAAGTATGTTGCAAAATGAAAATAAGGACAGTCACTTTGAACATGATTCGCGAAATCATAATTGCGATTGTCACAAAGAGGATATAGCTAAAGAAAAACAAATTGAAAAGAACATATCGCATTCCTCGAATTCCGATAACAAAACTGGTGAAACGGTGCTTAAATACAGAAGTAAACAGGAGGATTCTAAAATGGATGCTAAATTAGAGGAAGATAAAATTCAACAAGCGAATTTAAAAGAAAACAATAGAAATGGTAGTTCGTTTCAGAAATGAAAGAAATGAAACAAACTCAGGAAACTATACTCTGGATGATATACTGAAATCCAATAATTCAGATGATGAAAGTGATAAAATTTTAATTCATCAAAGAGATGAAAAAGAAGATATGAAAATAAAACAGAAACTGATGAAAGTTTGACTCATTTGAAAGACAGGACAGCAGAAATCTTCAATCTAAATGGAACAGAAAGAGTTGATTTAAACAGCAATGAAAAAGTAGAGGAAACAACATTACAAAAAATAAATAAGTCTTCAGCATTAAGTTTTCGTCATACAAATAAAACAACTCACTTGACAAAAAATGAAAAAAAGGATAGAAGGTGAATATCGTTCAATGAAAGCATCACATAATCGCAATGTGGAGACTCAGCATGAAGGAATAATATCACAGGAAAAAGAAACGGAAAAAAATGTATCTCATTCTTTTAATTCGAGTGACACAGTAGTAGAAAGTGATTCAGACAAAGGTAAAGAACTCGAAGGTTCCCTCTATTCTGTGATTGTTCCAGACAAAAATACAGAATTACCACATATTCAAGTAACTCGTGAAATAGAAGAGGAAGAAATAGTAGATTATGTTTTCACTCCCACAACTTGAGTGATGAGGCTGTAGAAACCTCAGTTCATACGAGAAATGACTCAGAAAAAAAAAAGAAATTTTCGAAGAAAAATTCCCTCAATTGAATTTTACAAGTGCAGAAGAACCATTGGATAACAATGAAACAATTCCTTTGACTAATGGAAAACAAATCAAGGAGACGGTCGTCAAATCCTTTAATGTAAATAATGAAACATCAGTTCATATGAGAAGTGACATGGAGAAACATAAGGAACTTTCAGAAAATGTGTTGAAATCCATGAACAATGGAACGTCAGTTCATCTGAGAAGTGACATGGAGAAACATAAGGAACTTTCAGAAGATGTGTTGAAATCCATGAACAATGGAACGTCAGTTCATCTGAGAAGTGACATGGAAAAACATAAGGAACTTTCAGAAGATGTGTTGAAATCCATGAACAATGGAACGTCAGTTCATCTGAGAAGTGACATGGAGAAACATAAGGAACTTTCAGAAGATGTGTTGAAATCCATGAACAATGGAACGTCAGTTCATCTGAGAAGTGACATGGAGAAACATAAGGAACTTTCAGAAGATGTGTTGAAATCCATGAACAATCGAACGTCAGTTCATCTGAGAAGTGACATGGAAAAACATAAGGAACTTTCAGAAGATGTGTTGAAATCCATGAACAATGGAACGTCAGTTCATCTGAGAAGTGACATGGAGAAACATAAGGAACTTTCAGAAGATGTGTTGAAATCCATGAACAATGGAACGTCAGTTCATCTGAGAAGTGACATGGAAAAACATAAGGAACTTTCAGAAGATGTGTTGAAATCCATGAACAATGGAACGTCAGTTCATCTGAGAAGTGACATGGAAAAACATAAGGAACTTTCAGAAGATGTGTTGAAATCCATGAACAATCGAACGTCAGTTCATCTGAGAAGTGACATGGAAAAACATAAGGAACTTTCAGAAGATGTGTTGAAATCCATGAACAATGGAACGTCAGTTCATCTGAGAAGTGACATGGAGAAACATAAGGAACTTTCAGAAGATGTGTTGAAATCCATGAACAATCGAACGTCAGTTCATCTGAGAAGTGACATGGAAAAACATAAGGAACTTTCAGAAGATGTGCTGAAATCCATGAACAATCGAACGTCAGTTCATCTGAGAAGTGACATGGAAAACGTAAGGAACTTTCAGAAGATGTGTTGAAATCCATGAACAATGGAGCGTCAGTTCATCTGAGAAGTGACATGGAGAAACATAAGGAACTTTCAGAAGATGTGTTGAAATCCATGAACAATCGAACGTCAGTTCATCAGAAGTGACATGGAAAAACATAAGGAACTTTCAGAAGATGTGTTGAAATCCATGAACAATCGAACGTCAGTTCATCTGAGAAGTGACATGGAAAAACACAAGGAACTTTCAGAAGATGTGTTGAAATCCATAAACAATCGAACGTCAGTTCATCTGAGAAGTGACATGGAAAAACCTAAGGAACTTTCAGAGGATGTGTTGAAATCAATGAACAATCGAACGTCAGTTCATCTGAGAAGTGACATGGAAAAATATAAGGAACTTTCAGAAGATGTGTTGAAATCCATGAACAATCGAACGTCAGTTCATCTGAGAAGTGACATGGAGAAACATAAGGAACTTTCAGAAGATGTGTTGAAATCAATGAACAATCGAATGTCAGTTCATCTGAGAAGTGACATGGAAAACCTAAGGAACTTTCAGAGGATGTGTTGAAACCATGAACAATCGAACGTCAGTTCATCTGAGAAGTGACATGGGAAAATATAAGGAACTTTCAGAAGATGTGTTGAAATCATTGAACAATAGAATGTCAGTTCATCTGAGAAGTAACACAGAAAAGCATAAAGGACTTTTGGAAGATGTATTTCATAACCAGACATTAATTCATTTGAAAAGTGGCATAGAAAAATATAAAGAACATACAGGATATGCAATTAAACCCACAGAATTTGCAATAAGCAACACAGAAAATCCAGTAATAGAATTGGTAAAAGAAAATATTAAAGATAGTATGATTCACTCATTGATTGATGATGCCGAAAACACTAAAAAGGATTCGTTTGTTTTAAATGTCAATGATAAAATCATAGAAGGCATCAATCAGTTTGCAAATTTTAAAGACAAAGATTCGCAGATTGTTCTTGAACTTGGGAATAAAAAAAACTGATCCTAATGCAGATAAAGAAGAAAAGGGAGTTGAATATCATTTGACAGATTCTAAAAAAGATTCTGAAAAATTTAAAATTCATGCCAGAAATGATACACCTGACTTACGAAGCAGCAAACAATTAAAAGAAGATTCTGAATATACAGAAAAAAATGAACGAATTGAAACTGCTGAATCACGACATACTGGCGTTCATAATGAATTTCAGGAATCTATGGAATCTGTTTATCTCCAAAACAACGAAACGAAAAATACAGATAGTGAGAAATCTGACCAGAAAATATCTTCTTTGTCTCAAATTGAGCTAAAAGATATCCCATTACTTCATTTCAAAAGTAATACGGAAATAAAATCCAAAATAAGCAGTGATGCACAAAATATTCATGAAAAAGTACAAAAATTTGAAGAGGCAAATTCTCATTTTCGTGGAAATGTAAAAGGAATCTTAGAAATAATAAGTCATGAAAATGAGCCAACTGATGTTTATAATAAGTCTATTTCCGATTTATCAGAGCTGAGATCTGCTGAAACCTCAAAGGAATCACAAGCAAAAATTAAAGAACAAGAAGAAGGAGAGGCTTCCATGCACCAGATGTTTCAAGAAGGAAAACGAATGTTAGGTCATTCAATTTTAGAAATGAATAATAATCCTTTTAAACACATACCTTCAAAAATTAAAGCGACAGGATTCTTAAATTTTAAAAGTAGCGCTGATAATGTTCATTCAGATTCATTTCTTAGTAAAAACCCGAAGAAAGCGACACGTTGATATCGCATGGTTTAAGTGCAATAAAATTTAAATCAGGACCTTTTGTTCTGCCAAGAGTTAGAGTCGTGTAAATTTCTATTCAAATCAAAACAAAGGCAGAGAAAACCCAATTTTACCAAATTTACAAAGATCTTTTAAAAGTGGTATCGGCTTTCTGTCAGATAGTGGTATGGGGTGGAAACTCAGAGTTAAAAGACATAAAGGACTCAAACATTACGCTACTCATAAATCTTTGATAGATCAAAACTTAGAAAATAAATCCAGGGATCAATATTACATAGAAGATACCACATTTCAAGATTTTTGGAATATTCCTAATCAACAAGAAAGTACAGAGGTACATCCAGGGGGACACTTTTAAAACCGATAAATCGCCAATACGATTATTTTCTGGTGATCAACTCCAAAAAAATTCCGTAACTGTGGTTAATTTGCCTGATGCTTCTGAACAAGAAAGCGATGAATCATTGTACCGAAAAAGGATTTCGATACCAAACATTTTTCCATAGCACGATCGTCAAGAAATAGGCCTAAACATCCCAACCAAAAGTAGCTCATCCATTTAATAAATTGCAGAATGTTCCCAATAAACACGTTAATGATGAGGCAACAGTAACTTTATCATACAACTCAGAATTTATGTCTGAAACGCCTAATAATCATCAACCAGAAACCAGCATTAAATTAAAAAACATAAAAAAATATTTCTAATAAGGGAAAGAATACAAAAACACATCGAGGAACTGCTCTTGATAGATCGAATAATACACAAAAGAAACATAGAAGGAACTCAAAACACCAGAAAAGAATAATTTCAGGATCACACCAGAAGAGAATAATTTCAGAACCACACCAGAAAAGAAACACTAAATTACAAAATTTAAAAATTGAACCTCAAAGTCATAACTACCCGAAATTGTACCATAGAAGAGCATTTAAAGCAAACAACAGAAATGACGTCTCTGCTCCCAGAAATAAAGCATTGCCTCGACAAACTTGGAATGCATTAACTGGCATGAAAAACAGCACCGGATTATCAAACAACAGAACTTTCATGCATGCAACCAGTAAAAATATTGAGAAACGAATCATCGCTAAGAAAAAAATAATAATACCACCTTAGATGAAACTACCACATCAACAGAACTTAAGAATTCTCTTGGAAGAAAAATTCAACGTAGCCAGTCAAGAAAATCAAGTTCCAAAAGGAAATTCAGTGTCGAAAATCGTGGAATTAAAAATCGGAGGAATAGAAAACACAGCAAAGAAAATTCTGAAACAGATCATCAAAATCCAAAACACAAAACAACTAGTCAAAAACCAAAGCATAAAGCAGTTAATCAAAAATCAAAACACCAACTCTCACGCAAAAGACTTCAGAGACACCACAGAGACGTCCATGGCCTTATGACTTCAATAACACCTTTAGAATTCAGAGATGATGCCAATACTGGACTGGAGAATGCGACGTCCAGAAAGACGCTGCATTTGAAGATAATTTATGGCAAAGAAGAAACTTTCTACCAACCGAGAGATACAAATCCATTTGCTGAGTATGGAGTTCCACCAGAAGAAGATGAATTCGAAAAGATTGTACATGATGGATATAGAAAACATTTGTTTAATAGAGGAAAATATTCAGTTGGGAACTTGAACAAAAACTTCAAAGTTTTCAAACCAGAAGAAAAAGAAAGCTCAGAAGATGAAGTAATTGGATACAGAAATGGCACAAGCAGCCAGCGTCAATACATTATTGGAGGCCGAAATGTGGAAACACCCTGGCCATGGATGGTGAATGCAAATTTTAGCTTTCTTTTTACTCATAGCCAAAACATTTTAAGAAAATCTAATAATAACATTCAAATGTAAATACAAAATAGGTTTATCCTTTAATTAACAACATAATTTTCACATAAACAAGTAATATAAAAAAATAAATTTGAGGTCAATTCCTACTTTTTTTCACTCTATTGCAGAAAGTCCTTTATAAATAATTTTCATTCATTTTTTTAAGTTTATCTGGCGCCATCTATTGTTAGATATATGCAACTTAAATCTAAAAACTAAAATTAATTCATTAAATGTAATTACTGAACTAATATTTGAAAAACTGTATTAACAGCCAGTGTCATCCACTACAAGTTCAAAAAAATGTATTTGAACTTGAGTGGATGAATACAAAGTATTTTATTAAGGATTGAAAATTTGAACAAGATATATATATATAGGGAGAGTGTGAGCTAATAGAAGGAATTGAATAACATTCTAATGTAAATACAAAAATAAGTTTATCCTTTAATTAACAACATAATTTTCATATAAAAAGAATTTCCATATACTGAGTAACGCCTGTTGGGCATTTTCAATTAAACAAATGGACGTTGGGTGATTAGAAATTGTAGATTCAGAATTGTTTGATTCAGTGTTGTTTCGCGGTTGAAACTGAATTATTTCTTTAAATACTAGCGGAGCTTTTAACTGTCATATTTGTTAAAATGGCAAAGACGTACTAAACAGCTGCAACACATAACACACAAGTAACAAATATTTGCAAAGCATTTTTAAAAGCCAGTTCGTTTTAGGATCTTCGCATCTTCCGTACCACCTGGAATTCTTCTCTTGACTGTTGCACCCTATGCACTGGCTGGAACTCTTCACTGACTCCTCACACTCTCATTTCTCTTTCTCCCTCTCCCATAATCGGTTCCAAAGTCTAACGGTAAAAAGCATGCTAAGTCCAAAGTCTAACGTAAGGGCCAATCCATACTTGAAATGAGAATCTATCAACCTTGAACACTTCCCCGTTGACTGTATTTTTATTTCGAGAAGACATGGTGAATAATTATTCCAATGGACTCTAATACATAATTATGTCCTTTTCTAATGGATTTAATAATTTTTTTAATTTGATAACATTTCTTGAACATATATATATATATATATATATATATAAATAATTTTTGCATGACATATTATTTTTTTACAACTTAGAAGATTTTTCACTGACTTAAAGAACATCCTTGTAATTTGAATTTGCTTACAAATTATAAATATAGCCTATAAAAATAACTGCACTACTATTGTGCCCAAAAAGTAAGTCCATTTTTTTTTTCAAGAACTCTTTATTTATTCTTCCAAATTTACTTATCGCCTTCAAAGTAATCTCCTCCAGACACAATGCACTTATGCCAACTTTTTTTTTCCAATCCTCAGTGCATGCTAAAAAGTCATCGGTAGGGATGGCCTACAATGGATTCACGTTGAATCTCTTCAATCGACTCAAAATGGTGTCCTCCAGAGTGGTCTTTCGATTTTAGGGAATAGCCAGAAGTCGCACGGTGTGAATACAGTGGTTGTGGAACGATATGGGTTTCATTTTTGGCGAAAAAGTCACGAAGAATCAGTGCAGTGTGAGCCGAGGACAGAAACCGACTCCGACTCCCCACCACTAGTACCAAATATAATATCTTTAACAAGACACCTTATTTTGGTCGAGGGCAGTGTACTAAATGCAAGTGTCCTTTGCTGTGGAAGAATAATTAAGGCAGAAATTTCAGTTTATTAAAAAAAATTCATGCATTTAAATTGCTCACTGATTAACTACATTAAATCTATTTCTACAGATTTAAATTTATTTCTGCATTTTAGTTTGCCATTTGCAATTTTTAGATTTTCACTAATTAACCTCTCAATTTTTATTAGGTAACTAAACAAATAAAAAAACAAACAAACAAAAACTAAAAAAATTATTATTCAGATTGATCACAATTAAAAGTGAGAATAATGAAAATGTTGATTTAAGTTTGTCATATTCGAATCCAATATACACAGTCCAGTCACATTAATGTGACCACCACCTACTTTCGACGTCAACGTGAAATAACCAATCACAAAAGGCAGGTGGCAGCACATTGCAGTCGAGTGTATATAAAGAATTCCACTTAAATACCACATTCCACAAAAAGCCAGAATATACAAGAGTGTATATTCTGGCTTTTGACAGGTGGTCACATTAATGTGACTGGACTGTGTACAATTAATGACGTAAAATACCGTAAATTAACATCTGATGAATGGACAACAGTTTATTTACTGTTATACTTTATTTTTCAGGTCGGCATATACGAATACCGTCGATGAAATTTGTTTGCGGAGGAACTTTGTTCGACTCACAGAATATTTTGTCCGCAGCCCATTGTTTTGCAAAATATGCGTGAGTAGAAAGAAAATACTTTCCTTAACTGATTTACTGATTTTCAAAAAAAAAGTTGTTGGTGGTAATTTAAAAATATATATTTTAATGTTATAATTCATTCTAAAGCATCATATAATTATTATATTATTTTATAAAATGTTTAGTTTTTATGATATGGTTCAGATTCTTTCTTACATAGAATAACATACGAAAAAAAAAAATACTTTATGCCATTGAAATATGTTAATAATTTGATCTAAAACGGATTACGTTATTTGATCTTGTTAGTAAACAGTGACAAAAAAAATTAAACAATGTACAAGACAGCAACAACAACAAGCAAACATTTTAAACAACGAGATATTGTTAGCAAACAATGACAAAAAATTTTAAATAATATACAAGACAACAACAACGATAAGCAAACATTTAAACAACGAGATGTTGTTAGCAAATGGCGACAAAAAAAAATCTTTAATACACACAACAATAACAATAAGTAAACATTTCAGACAACGACGTATTGTTAGCAAACAATGACAAAAAATCTTAAACAATATACAAGATAAAAAAAAACAATCAATAAACATTTTAAAAACGAGATATTATTAGCAA
This sequence comes from Caerostris extrusa, assembly GCA_021605095.1. NCBI lineage: Eukaryota > Metazoa > Arthropoda > Arachnida > Araneae > Araneidae > Caerostris > Caerostris extrusa. The sequence continues at coordinate 12,062 of BPLR01006775.1, forward strand.
ACAGTGATAAAAATCTTAAACAATGTACAAGACAGCAACAACAATAAGTAAACATTTTAAACAACGAGATATTGTTCAACAGTTACAAAAAAATCTTAAATAATGTACAAGACAACAACAACGATAAGTAAACATTTTCAACAACGAGATACTGTTAGCAAACAGTGACAAAAATCTTAAACAATGTACGAGACAGCAATAACGACAAGTAAACATTTTAAACGAGATATTGTTAGCAAACAATGACAAAAAGTTTTAAATAATATGCAAGACAACAACAACGACAAGTAAACATTTAAAATGAGATGTTGTTAGCAAACAGTGACAAAAATCTTAAATAATGTATACAAGACAAAAAAAAATCCAATCAATAAACGTTTTAAATGACGAGATATTATTTGCAAACAGTGAGAAAAATCTTAAACAATTTATAAGACAGCAACAACGATAAGTAAACATTTTAAACAACAAGGTATTGTTAAACAGTTACAAAAATCTTAAATGATGTTCAAGACAGCAACAACGATAAGTGAACATTATCAACAACGAGATACAGCTAGCAAACAGTGACAAAAATCTTAAACAATGTACAAGACAACAAAAACGATAAATAAACATTTTTAAACAACGAGATATTGCAAGTACGATTGTAAAAAATTTTGAATAAAAATTTCCAGTTCAAATTAATCGAAACCGTACTCCAACGATATGGGAAGTTATATTGACTTTGAATAAAAATGAAATGTGTTACTTAAATTATCGTTCTTGCTTTATCTTTGATTTCAAATTATTGAAATTTTGAACTTTAGATTACGTTCATATTTTAATCTGTAAAGATACATTACGTTACTGCAATATACATTTTAAGCTATCAATTTCAATTGCTTAAAATATTAAAATTTTAGATTTTATGTATTTGCTATAGACTAATAATTTTAAGTTAGTAGTACTCACATGATAATACATAACTTAAAAATTAAATTAATCAATATTCATTAAAAACATTTAAACTTGAAATGCACAAGTTTTTTAACATTTTTATATTTTTGATGAGATTTTACAAATTAATTGATTATTTGATTATTGTAAAAGCTCTTTCATCATTAACGTCTTGTCTTAAGTAAAGAATAATGAAAATATTTACAATTTTAAAGATTGAATACATTATATGAATCTATAATTCATAATAGTAAATAGGAACACATGCAAAAGATAAAAATACTCAAAATAAAAATAAAAAATCTGAAGTTTCTAATAATATTTAGTTGAGTATATATAAATGTATTTATAAAAAGTGAACCATCAATATTTATGTGTTACTGAATATATATATATATATTTATATTATGTGTATAAAATCCTATTGAATTTGGAACAAATATTTTCGTCAATCACTATCTATTGATAATTTATAAAATAGTATTGAAATATAATTTTTAACCTCTTAAATGTTATTTCAGAAAATTCCATTGAATTTCGACAAGAGGACAAAACATGAAAAATGTGTATAATATAAAAAAACTTGTACTGCATAAAAAAAGAGAAAATACTCAAATATTAGAACAATATTTTCAGCAGATAAATATTTTACAATGGAAAGTATTGCTATGCAAATATATCAATAAAGTGTACTAAAATCAGAAAATTAAAAAAAAATTTTTTTAATTAAAATTAATAATTATTAGTGAGATTATATAAAATCACACTGAAATCAATGATTTTATATCTTTTGATTATTAGGCAAATCCATTTTGATTAACGACTCGATGTAATAGTCAAGTGTTATCGTGTACCCCGTTAGTAACGCGAGCTGATGATATACAGAGTAATTCACTCTCAGATGTGCTGACTGGTGTATTGCAGTCACTGGTGTTAGAAGTATGAAGACACGATATCAATTGTAATAACGTATTTAAGCGTTTTAATCGACAGTTTTTTGTGTTTTCTTTTATATGAACGTGTATCTAAATAAGGGCGGGATATTCTTGATAAATCCTTGGGATCGTAAATTGTCCATGTCATATATGAAGTGATGTATGATAGAAAATGGCCATTATACACAAATAAACAGTCGTATAAAGATATTTAATTCAAAATATGAAAAAAAATCAAACTTTTTAATTCAATAAGTTATAATTATCAAGCAAAACCAATGTTAAGCAAAAATATTGTTCAATATTTCGTTAGGCACGTCAATGGTAACTTGCAGGTTATAATCTATTAAGGTATCCATTGCAGTCACTGCTCAGAAACGAGAAGGCAAGATTGAGATTGTGAAGACATTTGTAAAGAATTTCACATCTATATTCAGGACACCTTGTGGGAGTTTTCTCCCATGAGATATATGTGGCCTAATGGCCAACTGGCCGTTGGTACCGAAGGCTTCAGGTTCGAATCCCTGACGGTGGCATGTATGTTTGTTGGTGGTTCGGAATCCACGTTAAACTGTAGATCCCGGTCTATTTAGCCTAAAGTGTGCACAATAGGACCGTAGAGCAATAAACCAAATTGTTTTGCCTTCGTGAGCACAAGATGACCGTAGAGCGTAGAAACTAAACCAAACCCATAAGATATGGAAATATGCAGCAGATACTCTTAAAAGTCTTCTTGGAAGGCATTTTTCTCCTCTTCCAATTAGCCATCTGTGAGTTGTCCGTTGTATACAAAGCGGAACACGTGGACCGCCGATATTCAACAAAGAAATTTTATTTTTATTATACATTTCCTGCATATGGTCACAACAAAAACATATTAAAGATTCTTTTTCATCTAACTTTTTAAATGCTTTTTTTACAGATTCCTACCCCGTTTTGCAGTGGTGGTCGGCAGCTTGTACCGTTTCGACAGAACTCCTGAGCCTCATTCAGACAAGGTGCATCGAGTCAAGAAAGTTTTCTTGCACAAAGGATTCTCCATGGACTGCTACTGCAACGACATTGCTGTGCTGCGATTGAGGAACCCTTGGGTCCAGACTACATGCCTGAATGCATCGCGCACTTCGATCCTGCAGGAGTAGGAGAAAACGTGACTGTTCTAGGTTGGGGAGATACAGCATTCCATTCAAATAAAGAAAAATGTAAGTACAATAATCTATCAAGCGAGTATCTTCCCGGTAATTGACCACTTAAAACATCAGCTGCCAGTCACGTGAAGATACGTTGGTAGTTATAGTTCCTGAATGGCCAAGTGGCTAGCGTTCTGGCGCTCGGTACCACAGGTTTCGGGTTCGAGTCCCGGCGGTGCCATGGATATTTGTAGTGGTTCGAAATCCACTTTAAATCGTAGGTCCCGGTCTAATAGGATCGTACAGCGTTGCGGGGGCATTGTTACTCCGCGTCCGTGGCTTATCTTCAAGTTACAAGCGCCCCCTGGGTAATGCTAAGTGAGTAACATCTGTGAAGCGCTTGCATTAAGGCATCCAAGACAGCTGTCCAAGTGTTTTCCTGCTGCATTAGAAAAACAAATGTTGGCAGTTATTGATCCACCGTAGAAATGGGGTTTTCCATAAGGCGACTTACTTTTTGTAGGAACTTAATGGCCGAGTGTCTAACACTCTCGCGCTCAGTGCCACTGGTTTTGGGTTCGAGTCTCGGCTGTGCCAGGGATATTTGTAGTAGTTCGGAATCCACTTTAAGCCATAAGTCCGGGTCTCATATGACTGTAAGAGCGTCACGGTGTCAAGTCAGACTTGTACCTATGTGTGCTCCTTCACAACAGAAGCTGCCCCTTTTTTCTCCATCCATCCATGAGTAAATTACTCATGGGATGTCCGTCCCGCACTGCAGAACACTGAGGATTAATCACAACATTTTTTATAACGAATATGATTAAAAAGTGGTAATAAAATATGATGTGTATCATACTGATAATTAAATAATATTTAGGTCATTAATGGCAGAATATTTTGGTTACGCACCTGGAATATTTATCAACTAGGATAGACTTAGAAGTTTTTTTTTTTTTTTTTGACATATTCTATGCTTTCAAAATTTCGCCTGTAAGTCCTAGATATTTAATTTCACCTCTCCGCTTAATTATTTTTTTCAAATAGATAGTGGCCTTTTCGGAATTTTGTCTTGATTTAATCAGTATTACTTGTGATTCGCATGTGAGACAACTATTCTCTGAATGTAAAAATCTTTCAAATATTTTTGTCACAAAGAGCAGATTGTGACAAAACTGCATTGGCCACTTTATGCTGAAACAGCGGATTCATATGCGAAAAGGAAAGAGCCAATCTAAGGAAATTCATAATTATAAACATTGTACGAAATTGGACTGAGGACGCTCTTCTTTGGGATGTTCTCGCACTGATAGAACCCAAAAATATGAGAGTTATCTGTATATGCAGACTCTAAATTATCTTTCTTTTATGTATTGAACGATGATTCGAATGACATAAAAAGGAAGTTCAGTTTCATCAGTCTGTAGACGAGACAATAGTGTCATAATCTCTCAAATGCTATTTGCATTTTCTGGAATACGATGCCAGCTATGAACTTATTGTAGAAGCCTTCAGAAATTATATTGCAGACCCTGAGTAATTGTTAGTTTGTGAAAATTCTAAATCGAAATTCGACTGTCCTGTTTGAAGAATGGCATTTTCAATGCAGAAAACTTGAGTACATTTTTGAAGTCATTTTTAAGTGTTTTAACCTCTCAGCTTAGTAGATTAATTGATAATCATTCTGCCGAAGTTTGAAATTGTGATTGTGTGTTTGAATTTTTGATTTTGGCAACATAAAACTGCGAGAAGTTTTAAAGTATCAGAGAAGTAATGAACTTTTAGTTATTTGGTGAGGATTTTATAAAGTATGTTAGGGAATTTAAAGGAAGACATTGGAGGATTTTGTCGAGTATATATGTTTACGTGCTATTACCATATGTTTACGTGTGCTATTTTTTTCTTTGATTTTGTTTCTGACGGGAAAAAAGTTTGCGATTTGTTGAGGTCATTCGGTCCTATTGTAGTTCATTAAATCTGTTAATTTCCATTGATTGCATGAGCTGTTCAGTTGATTCAGGGATTTCCTGATGTGATATAAGAAATAATATATTTAAATATTAATAATTAATTGTTAAAAGCTGTCAAAGAAGAGAAGGATGGGTTGATCTTTGGATGAATATTAAAATTATTGGATTATGATCACTGGATAAGTCATTCACTGAAGAAGCAGAGCTCACATTAAAGCTTTTGCTTATTGCAATTGTCTCAGGTGCTATTGCAATGATTCATTGGGAGAAGTTGGTAGGTTCTGAAGGGGCTATTTAACTGTTGTGGTGCTCCAGTTATATTTAAAGTTTTACTAGTGTTGCTATTTCCAACATTCTAGAATGAGTATTTAGCATTGAAATTTCCAATAAGCAATATTTTATGATTGAGGTGGTTATTAAATCGAGTTTTTGAACTTTAATTCATCCTGTTGGGGATCAATAAATATTTCAGATGGTTCTATTTCTATTGTTGAGACGGATTATTATGGAAGTGTTTTCAAAGTTGATTGGTAAAGAAATTAACTGAGTGATGTTTAAAGTTGCGATGAATGCATATTCATCGCAACTATATTGTTGGTAACTGTACTATGGCAAGCAATTGGGAACTATATTGCTTCTCCTCTGTGGATCCCTCTGTCAGATCTGTTTATGATGTAGTTAGAAATTTTGAGAGAATCTCAGGATCTGACATGAGTTTCTTTGATAGTTATTATGTGAGGAATATAGTTGGAAAAATAAAATATTGAAGTTCGTTTATTCTGTTTTTGATGCAATGAGCATTCCATGAAAAGAAGATCAAGAACTCCAAGAAATGTGGATGAGGATTGGAGTTGAATATTATTGTTGCTTGGGAACTCTAGGACTGAGTAGTGAAGTCAATAATTAAAATTAAAACTAAAAATTATTTCTATTCCATTCATAATTATTTCTATCCTATTCACTGGTAAATGAATAGAATAGAAATAATTTTTTTTCCAATGCAGCTGGCAAACAGACAAGGACGTTTTGGGTGCCTTAAGGCAAGCGCTGCACAGATGTTACTCACTTTGCATTACCCAGGGGCGCGTGTAACTTGAAGATAAGCCACGGACAATGCAAATTAATAATTTAAGGCAGAGTAACATGCCCCCGCAACGATCTATTAGGAATGGACCTAGGGTTTAAAGTGGGTTCCGAACCACTACACACATCCATGGCACCGCCGGGACTCGAACCCGAAACCTGCGGTACGAGGGCCAGAGCGCCAGCCACTCGGCCATTCAGGCCCCGAATAGAAATAATTTATAATAGAAATATAATTGTGAATGAAAATATAATTGTAATGAAATACGCCTAACATTGACAACCATTAAAATAGAAAGCTACCATCTAATGATTAAAATAAATATGTGAAAAAAAAATAGATTAATTCATTAGACACATTTATTTTTTTTTTAATCGAAAATTCTTTAAAGATACGAAAACTAGTATATTCGATATCGAACAAATTAGCACGATATATTAATGATATTATCTATAATATATTAATGATAAATTTGATCAATTATTGATAAACTTTGAAAACTAATTTTCAGCTGGAATGGGCACGGACATCCTGCAAAGAGGCGATGGCCTCACCATTTTTCCTCCCAATGAGTGTCGAGACATCATGTCGAAGATAGCTGGCAAACAGCTGCCGGATAATTTCGGAGACTACTACATTTGTGCAGGTGTCCCGGATGGTTCAAGAGACGCCTGCATTGTAAGTTGAAAAACTTTTATTATTATTATCATTAAAAAGCCGCTTGGAGATGGTATAAAAGATCTAAACTTACAATATTTATAAGCTATGTCTCTTTTCCACAAGAAAAAGATGTATTTTTGAAGACATTAATGGATTTTTATAGGTTAGAAGAACAACAGAAACCTTATTTATAATAGTGTTATTACATGAATTATTATGCTAAAAAAAATTATTGAACCAAATTAAAAAAATTGTAGATATAAAATGAAAAAAATTACAATATAGTATATACGTACACAACATAATTAATAATATATTTATAGTCTGAAGATATAAAAAAAATATTTATGCAACGAGTTAAAAATATTAGTTTTTTTTTTTTTTATAATAATTAAAATTATTTTAAAAAAATTCTATTCTATTTTATTAAATTATGTATTCTATTCCATTTAATTAATTTTTTAATGTAGTTTTTGTTCGTTTACTAGTAATAAGACGAATTATATTACCACCGCACAAATAAAGTTATTTTATTTGTCACACAAAAAAATTGTAACACATGATTCGTGGCATAAATATTTAAATTTTTTTATTATAAAATGATGTTAATTAAATCATAAATGATTATACTTTATTTATCTAAAATAAATAATTAAATATTTGTAATATTAAAAATAAATAATTACTTTCATGATATAAATATATCATAAAAGAAATAAGTCAACAAAACAGATCTAGTTCTGGATCTTTTTTTCATCCCATGTCTAACTGCAGTTTGGCTCTAGATCATTTACAAATAGTTTATATTAACTGATTTCATGCTAAAACTAATGTCATGCTAATATTTATGCCTAAAACTGTTCATTTACAAATATATATTGATCCAAACATGTTTACATATTTTCATGCATTATCCCTAAACCACATGTATTTTATTGACAGCAATTTTAAAATGAAATGTTTTGGGTAATAAACATCGTTGACATAAAATTAAGTTGATAGATCTACATGAAAAGTCTACAATAAAATAAAAATAAAATTAATAAAACTTTCCCCATAACTTTTATTGTTCAGTTTTTTTTTTTTTTTTTTTTTTTTTAGCTGAAGCCATATCATGTTCTCCAATTTGATATTTCCTCAATCTTCTATCGTTGAAAATCTTTCAAACAAATAACCAATTAAATTTTATTTAAAATGGAAATATGATGCGGCATCCTGCCGTTAGATGCTTACACAGAAAGGGAGAAACGCGTGGGTTGTTCCCTGCCTCGATCGATGAATACGTAGTTTCCTAGTGAAAGGAAAAAGTCGTGATTTCAGTAGGAACAAAGAACTACGCTTTTAAAAGGGAAGCTCCTACATTGTTAGGAAACGGATGGGGATATAAGGTTTCAGTTTCAAATAACTGGCGCCAGGACTGGCAGTACTTTTAATCAAAGTGAAATCAAGCTAAAAGTAGCAGAATGTTATAGTCACCCATACTGTAATCGCATTATTTTTTAATGTACTACTTTTTCTAAAAATGTTATTCCATGAATTTTATTTAATTACTTTTAATTATAATAATAATAAATTAACTTTATTTCAATGTTAAATTATTATTTTTTAATAATGAGTGATGGAGTAATTACTCATCCATTAGAAAAATTAATCATTTTACATATGGCATAGAAAAAAATAGGTTTTCTTTCATGTTCTTCAACATGTTAGGAAAAAATTTCACATATTATCTCCATGTTTAATTTTCTACCCTCCATTCTTCATATTTTCATTTACTAAGTGCCTTAATTTTGTGTTCCTATGTTAAGGGTGATTCTGGCGGGCCACTGCTGCATGAAGACTACGATGGAATGTGGTCTCTTGTGGGCGTCGTGTCCTTTGGATACAAGTGCGCCGAACCCGGGGTACCTGGAACGTATTCGAGGATCTCGTACTATATCCCTTGGATAATTAAAACCCTGGAAACTCCTGACTCTGTGAAAGAGCAGCCATTTCTTTTTATTTCAATCTATTTGTATTACTTTCTTGTTAATGAATTCTGTTTGAAGACACTTAATTTTTGGATGTTTCTTAATCAATAAATATTGATATATGACGATCAGTTTCTTTTTCTGCTGTTTTTCTTATTCAAATTTTCAATTGTTTTATATAGCGATAACTCGAAGTTAATCACAAAAATTGTTTAATATTTTCCGTATAAATTCAGATAAAGTTTGCGTAATTGTGGCCGAGAACTAACAAATACATTAGTTTACAAGAAATGAATTTAATGAAATTTTAAAGAAATATATTTGATATATTTAATGATATTTACATTGTCAGCCCTTTATAATTTTTAAATTATAAATGCTGCAAATATTCATAAACTATGTATCAGTCATGCAATAACGGGGCACAGAAAAATACGGCAATTAGGAAGTTGCCCATGCTTTTAAACAATATTGAAAAACTTGATTTTGATCTGGAGTTCTTCTCAATGTTTATAGAATAGTGGAATACAGAACTGATCACTGTGAATGGCTGAATTCTCAGTTGTAAACGAAATTATTCAATCTCTTGTTTCCATGAATTTTATGATTTTATTCTCTTTTTAGCTCATTAATTTTTTATGCATTTCAAATAACAGCTTATTTTTTAAAAAATTATTTTAGTTTTTTTTAAAATTTATCTAAACGAAAGAGTGACAGCTGTTGTTTACGTAATATACTTGGAAAGTATTTTGAAAATAACTGAAACGTATTTTGAAATAAATAAAAAAATGTTTGATTATTTTCGTAAATATGTATATATATATTTTTAAATTTCATTATTGTCAAATTTTGTATGCAGTACAAAAGAAGAAAGAAGAAGGGGAAAAATATGTTAAATAAAAAAAAAAAAAAAAATGGTCTGACCAATTTTTTTTTTTTTCTAATCATTTATCAATTTATAAATTATAACTTTAAAAAAATTTAAACGCATAGATTTACTTTTTTTTCTTTTCATATTAATTATTTATTTATAATTTTAAATATGGTTTAAAATGTTCTTTCCAAAAAGTTATTTTTAAAATAACATGATTTTTAAATAAAAGTTTTTTATTTTAAAACTCATAATATTTTTTTTTTTTAATTTTGAAAATAATTTCTACCTTATACATTAATTATTTTTCATATAAAAGCATCTCATCTTTTTTTAATATTAATTAGTTTTTTGATTAGATAAATTTAAAATAGTTTTATATAATATTTTAAATCAAATTTCAATTTGAATTATCAATAATTCAACTATCTTTATGTGTCCTTTCGTATGCATGAGTTTCCTTCTAACACAAAGTTTTTATAATCAAAATAATGCTAAAAATTAAGAAGATAACCATATGCATTTTTTAATTCTTATTTTTTTATTTTTATTATTTTTCATTTTTCAAAACATTGCCTTGTAAAAAATTAATTTTTTATTATAATTATATGATTTTAAGGTTCCTTTTGCGATTATAGATATTACTCCATTTTTGACAGAAAAAAATAATAATAATAATATTTCAGAAATTGCCCTAAATAACGATATTCTATTTTTAAAAAAGTATATATAATAATAAAGTATATATAATAAATAAGTATATATTTCCGTAAAAGTCCCAGTATTTTTATAAGTTTTTTTGTCATTACAATAATAATAATAATAATAATGATAAATTTATCAAACTTCTATTTACACTTTGCTTCGAAGTCACGTAATTTTCTATGCAATAATAATAAAAAAAAACCGGTTAAAATTTATATTTCAACTGAAATGGAGCAATATTAAAAAAAAAAAAAAAAAAATAATAAATAATAATAATAATAATATTAATAATGAGATAAAAATTAAAAATTAAAATATTAAGGTGTAAATATACTTTATGAAGTAAATTTACATAAATGATTGAGATTTATGAATATTTTATTTAAAAAGATACATAACTGTGAAATTCATTTTTTTTTTTTTTAAATTGCAGTTTTTAATTAGAAAATGTCAGTGAATGAGAGTTTTTTCAAAATTATTAAGTTTATTATAAACTTCTAATATTTCAGGAATAATCAGATTCCATTTATAGATCCTTAATTTAAAGTGAAACAAATTTTAAAAAATAATTCATGCACCTGACGTTAAGATTTATTTATTTATTTTACCATGTATTAAAACTTGTTTGAAATAAATGCCAAAAAATTAAACAATTAAATAAAAATCAAGCAATTTAAATATTCCGAGCAAATGAAATTGAGAATAAATTTAAAATTATTTTTTTTTTTTTTTTTTTTTTTTAAATTGATCGTACTGTTCGTGTTTATCTTCTGAATGAGTAACAACTATATAAAATATTATCCTATAAGAATAATAAGAATTTTCAATAAAAATAATAAGAACTTTCAATAAAAATATTTTCCTTTAAGAATAAGAACTTTTAATAAAAATAATAAGAACTATATAAAATATGTTTCCAATTTTAAGCGTAGGCGTTTCTGAAATTGAATTCGTATAGTTATTATAATATTGACCAAAGAACTTTTTCTATTAGGATTTTAAAATTGGATGAACACTTTCAGAGCGCGAAGATTATTTTTTAATTTCAGACATTTTTGTTCATATACTTTTAGATGCGATGCTTGATAGTAAAAGCACTTTTACATGAGTCATCACGATCGATTATTTGGATCTACGCAATATCAAATGCTGTTTGTGACCCTCCAATCAAATTGTTGTTTTGGGTTCGCAATTCAAGCAACCATGTGGCTGGGAAAAAAAGCGCCAAATGTCCTTTTAGATGTGGTATATTTATTGTTGGAAATTCCATAATTCCAGCAGAACAATTTGGATTCCGTCAACATCACTCAACTTGTCATCAACTTCTACGTGTCACCAATATCATCACTGAAGGATATAACTATAAATTTTTACAGGAGGTGTCTTTCTAGATGTCAAAAAAAGCTTTCGATCGACTGTGGCACAATGGACTGATCTACAAAATGATCAAACTTCAATTTCCAACTTGGATCACACTTATCATTACAAATTATCTTAAAAATAGAACCTTTCAAGTTCGACTTCATAATGAATTCTCCAAAATCGGTCGTATCTGTGCTGGTACACCTCAAGGAAGCGTGCTAAGTCCTATTCTCTACAATATCTTTACCTATGATTTTCCTCAGTGCACTAACATTTCCACTTGCCTATTTGCTGACGATTCTGCTGCTCTTGCCCAAGGTGCTTCTATTCTTTATGTCATCAATACTCTTCAAAATTTTCTGAATATCCTAGAGGATTGGCTAACTAAATGGCGCATCGCAATTAATATCTCTAAATCTCAAGCTATCATTTTCCGAAAAGGACACGCCAGACAACCATATATTAATCTCTCCCTTTTTGATCAACAAATTGAATGGGCGACTAATATTAAATATCTCGGTTTAATTATAGACAATAAACTTACGTTTCGAGCTCATATTCAAAAAAAATCAAAGAAAAATGTTGGAAAAAAATTTTATCTCACTCTACCACTCATTAATAAATTTTCTAAATTAACTTTGTCAAACAAACTTCTTCTCTACAAACAAGTTCTCAGGCCTATCCTTACCTATGCTGCCCCAATCTGGGGTCTAGTTGCACAATCTAACAAGAAATCTGTACAAATTATTCAAAACAAACTTCTTCGTATTATCACTGGAGCACCCTGGTTTGTCCGCAACTCTACAATTCATCAAGATTTAAAAATTGACTCTATTGACAACTATATTACTAAACTTTCTAGAAATTTCTTCAATACCATTGCTACTCACGAAAATCCTCTCATCAAGGCACAAACTATATTTACGCAATTGAATGGAAAATACAAGTATCCTTTCTCTACTTCTAAATGGAATCGAAACCTCAAACCACCATAATTTCCTGCTCACTTATCGCTTTTTAGATATTTTACTTCAACGCATATTTACTGATCATAAATTTCTTGTTACGTTTCCATACCGATGATTTACATTTTTTCTTACTTTCTTCTTTTTTTCTCTCGTCATACGATTACTATTATCTATTTATCATGACTTTTTCTTTCCTACTGCCTTCACATACCATTGAGTAGATGAACGCTTCGCGTTCAGGCACTCGACATCTTTATTCAACAATGATGGAATGTGAAGTTTAGACAAGACATCACTTGTTACATAAAACTTTTCTTTCATAAACATATATCTTTCAAATATGGAATTAATTCATTATTTCTATCTTTCAAAAATGATATAAAGTTAGTACGGGATATAAAAAATCGAATGGTAAATATTTTTAAAAATTGTAAATGTCTCCCCAATCATTTGGTTTCCTATAAAAATTTTCATTGAAGTTGCTTTTTGTTTGAAACCTTTAAAAAATGTGAATGAGTACGTAAAATAAATCCAGAAATGGCATTATTATTATAGGAATTCGTTATGAATTTTTAATATATGAAGGCATTATGAATTTTGAATTAGTAGTTTATTTCGTGAATGTCAAGCATATTGTTACAAATTCTCTCAACTTTAATAAAAATGTATTCATATAAACAGCTATAGTAGCTCTGTAGACGGCAAAAAAAAATCTAACCATGGATTTATAACCATGCTATCTTATATGCATGCTTCTGCAACTTTTTTTCGTTACATTTTCAATAAAGATGTAATTTTAGTGTATGCACAGTTTTTTTACATTGAAGAGCATTACAAAGTTACAATCAAAATAGATTTTTCAATAAATCACTCAGCTAGTCTTTTAAAATAATAAAAACTGTTTTTAAGTTTCGATTTTGAAATTAAAAATACATCGAATATAATTTGATAGAGTAATAATAATAACTATACATTTTGATCCCATCATATTGTGGTATATAACTTCAATTACAATATTAACACAATTAAAAGTATAGTATTTTTCATTTTTCCATATTCAAATATTTTACTTCACTTATTGAGTTCCTCAAGGTATTTTTCTTTAATAATAGCACGTTACAAATTTACAAAAAGAAATTTAGTTTGCTTCCTTATATTTATGATATACATTTTAAATGTATAAGTGTTTAAACAGTGTCCAAAAAAGTAAGACCAATTTTCAATTTAAATTTCCCGGTCATATAGTATTTCAATTTTGTTTCTTTTTTAAGTTGTCCTGACATCTGTGTGGGACACTGTCCTTGACATCTGTGGGAAATTTTACGTCAAAATATTCATTAGTTTATGAGTTACGCTTGGTTTTGTGAGATACTAAAACTGATTCCGGCGATTTTAGAAATGTCTGAATTAATTGTGCAAGAACTTGCGTTAAATTTTGTTTGCGGAAACGTATATAATGTTGCAGAAGGCATTCGGTGAGTATTCCTATATCGGAAAGAAATGTTTAGAAGCGGTAAAAACAGTTTAAAGAAGGCAGAGAACGCGTTGAAGACGAAGAGCCCTCTGGTCGACCACCAACCTCAACCTACGAAACTCACGTCCAAACAATTAAAGATTTGATGCTTTCAAACCATCGGTTTACAATTAGAGATCTTGCTGCTGATGTTGGAATTTCAAAATTCCATTTTAAAAGATGTTTTGGGCCTGAAACGCGTCAAATCTTGATTGGTACCGAAAACACTGAATGCGCCAGTTCACACTGCATTGATTCTTCATGTCTTTTTCGCCAAAAAATGAAACCCATATCGTTTCATAACCACCGTATTCACCTGATTTAGCATCGTGCTACTTTTGGCTATTCCTAAACTCAAAAGACCACTCTGGGGACAACGTTTTGAGCCCATTGAAGAGACATTTCAAAAATCACCGGAATCATTTTTAGCACCTCACAAAACCAATCGTAACTCAAACACTGATGAATATTTGACGTAAAATTTCACACAGATGTCAAGGACAGCACCAAAAACCAAAAAAAAAAAAAAAAAGTTGAATTACCATACGCCCGTGAAATTGAAATCAAAAACTGGTCTTACTTTTTGGACATAGTTGTAAGTAATCACAAAACGCAAAAAAAAGTTATGCATGCCATTATATGTAATCTATGTAACACATAATAAATATAGCGCCATCTAAAAGTAGTACCACAGGATTTTAAAAAGCAGATTTCATCATTGTATATTTTAGGTAAAAGTTTTTATTTTACTTTATGTAAGAAGAATAAACCAATACTGATCTTGCTCCGATTTGAACATAGGAGAGCTATAGTTTACCCAAACTATCAATTATATCATCAGGTGAAATAAAACAGCCTTGAGAATTTGCAATTGATAGTCACAAAAGGACAACGCAATAAGATGTCCTCACTATTTCTATTCATCAACGGCTGAAAGAGCCAACACCCTATGTAACACCTGAGGAGAAACTGAACTATGAATGATATCATTTTTTAAAACGAATAATTTTTTTTTTTCACATACAATATACAGAGGTGCTAAAGGCTCATTCTCACCGAGGCGTGAGGCGTTGAAGCGTTGACCAATCACTTGCCTCACCGCGTTCGCCTGAATACACCGCTTCGAGTTGACCAACTTTCAACTCGAAGCGGAACTTCTCTAGGCGTAAAGCGATTTCTGACGTTTCGCTGTGAACGGGTCGAAAAAATTTTCCTTCCCTGCCGCATGTCGCGTCGCCACCTCACGCCTCGGTGGGAACGAGCCTTAAGAGTAACGATCATTGGAATCATTGTTAAATAAGCTCAATGTCAAGGAGCATTGTTAAGCATCACCCAAGTCTGTATCACACATATTCCTTCCTCTGACCAACCACAGTGACATTAGTGAGGTTGTTACAATTGCACACAAACTATTTGTTATTAATTATTTCCTTGGAAAAAATTTAGAATATAAAATATTGATAGAGAAACATTTACATTATTGATATACAAATTCAATAAGAAAAATTCTCTCCAACTGAATATACTATAAAATGTGATTACGAAATTAATAAGAATTGCAAAAATACAAATAAAAAAAATATTTTTAAAAGAGTTTTTATGTGATAATAATAGGAAGGAAGGAAAAATAAATTAACAGTTTTAATGTGATTTTTAAATGAATGACTCCTTTGTAAGATCAAAAAAAAAAAAAATATTAGTTTAATAACAGAAAAAGTTTTATATTAATAAATATGTTTTGTCTTTTTCCCCTTTATCATGAAATTTTCGAAATTATCAATTCCCAAGTATTTGATGTTATTGAACTCCTTGTAATATAGAAAATAAAATGCAAGATAATATAAAAAAAATTGAAGGAATGTAGACAGTATCTCAAGTCTTCAGTCAGTTTGAGGTTTATGGAGTTCCGTGGCCTTATATGGGCCTAAACTCCTAGCTGAAAGTAAGTAACATGGAGATATAAAAAAAAAAAAATTAATAAACAACAAAGCAGTAAGTAACCAAGGTCCGTCCCAAACCACCAGATCAAAGTAAAATAAAAGAGCAACGAGTAAATCAGAGAATTTCAATATTAAAAAAATTTTGATTAACATTTAAGAAATTTAAAAAAAGTAAAGTAAATAATTAAAAATACAGGAGAGAAAATAATTTTTTTCCCCTTTTATTTATCTGTGAAAGAACGAATGATCACATTTATTTCAAAACGCGAATATCGCCAAATATAACACTCCTATCTTGATACCAAGATGTTCTCTAAAATACTGCAATTTGATTGGAGGCTCCTCTGGTTGCATTTTTTGCTAAGTCTAGTGCAAGGAATAGCTCAATTGAGCAACAAACGTTTAACGAGGTTGGTGTGTGTCATACCTTGTCTACAATTGTCATTACCGGCAACTTATGGGATACAAATATTGTTTAAATATTTAAAGTTGTGTTTGTGAATCAAAATGCCAAAACTAATTGAAGAAAATACTGTTGATCCCGAAGTATTTCGGGATATGGATGATTTTGAAATGGTGAATAAACCCACTGGCTTTGCTAATTCATTCCGTATTCAGTTTCCCAAATTTGCGAAACGTGTAGTCACGTCCGATTTCGAAGATTTTGTGAAAGATCATGTCGGCAGTGAAAATTTAAAATCTTTCGGTCGCCTGCAATATCCCAACGAATGGTATATGGAAGTTAAAAATCCAGATATACGAGAAAAGTTAATCCGATGTGGTAAAATGAAAATAAATAATAGGTCTTGCTGGATAACTCCCTTATGTTCAACTGAAATTCGAGGTTTCGTTCATTGGGTGCCAAATTTTGTATCAGATGAGAAAATTCTAAATATGTTAGCTGAATTTGGTGAAGTTTTATTCTTAGATCGATTGAAACAACGCTATTTTAAAAGCAGAGTTAACAGTGACAGCAGATATTTTGCACTCTATTTGAGAGCTGGGAAAACAACAAAGGAGGATCTACCACATTTTGTTAAAATTGATAATTTTCTTTGTTTAACCACAGTGCGAGGAAGAATTCCAGTTTGCTTTTATTGTAAACAAACGGGGCACAGTAGGGTGGAATGCAAACAATACAAAGACAAGGTAAACAGTTATTGCCAAAGACTGCCAATTCCTGGTCGCCTACGGAAAAGAGAGGAAACCGGCACAAAAAGGGTAACAAAGTTGAAGTGGAAGTTCAGACTGAACTTAGTTTCTTATCAAATGATAGTGTTGAGGATAATGGTGTCAAAACCACAAATAAGGAGAGCGATCTTAATGACAATACAGAACTAGATGTAGGAAAGAGTTCTGAACTATCACCAATTTCATCCGAATCGCCAATAAGGAAAGAACTGAACGGCACAGTGTTTGAGAATACAGACAATACAGAAGTAGATGTAGAAAAGAGCTCTGAACTATCATCAATTTCATCTGAATTGCCAATAAGGGAAGAACTGAAAGGTACAGTGTTTGAGAATACAGACAATACAGAACTAGATGTAGAAAAGAGTTCTGAACTATCACCAATTTCCTCTGAATTGCCAATAAGGGAAGAACTAAGCGGTACAGTGTTTGAGAATACAGAACTAGATGTAGAAAAGAGTTCTGAACTATCACCAACTTCATCTGAATTGCCAATAAGGGAAGAACTGAACGGTACAGTGTTTGAGAATACAGACAATACAGAACTAGACGTAGAAAAGAGTTCTGAACTATCACCAATTTCCTCTGAATTGATAAAAAGGGAAGAACTGAACGGTACAGTGTCTGAGAATACAGACAATAAAGAAGTAGATGTAGAAAAGAGCTCTGAACTATCATCAATTTCATCTGAATTGCCAATAAGGGAAGAACTGAACGGTACAGTGTCTGAGAATACAGACAATACAGAACTAGATGTAGAAAAGAGTTCTGAACTATCACCAATTTCATCTGAATTGCCAATAAGGGAAGAACTGAACGGTACAGTGTTTGAGAATACAGACAATACAGAACTAGACGTAGAAAAGAGTTCTGAACTATCACCAATGTCCTCTGAATTGTCAATAAGGGAAGAACTAAGCGATACAGTGTTTGAGAATACAGACAATACAGAACTAGATGTAGAAAAGAGTTCTGAACTATCACCAATTTCATCTGAATTGCCAATAAGGGAAGAACTGAATGGTACAGTGTTTGAGAATACAGACAATACAGAACTAGACGTAGAAAAGAGTTCTGAACTATCACCAATTTCCTCTGAATTGGTAAAAAGGGAAGAACTGAACGGTACAGTGTCTGAGACTTCAAATGCTGTGAAAAATGCAGAAGAAAGTGCTTGTGCCAAGCAAGAAAAGAAAAAGAAGAAACGAAAAAATAAAAAGAAGAAGAAAAAAGAGAAGGAGCAAAATACATGTGAAGAGGGAACCAACACTGAATTTTATCTAGACAAAGATTCAAAAAATATAGAAATTGTTTCAGAAACAAATGCCAACACTCATGTAGGGTCAAACACTGACTTTTAAACAAACACTTACCTACAAAAGTGAGGATAAATAATAATATTTAATTAATATGAAAATTACTAGCACAAATGTTAGTAGAAAAATCTGTACTGTGTAACTATTATTTAGATAGAAAAAGAAAAACTACAAATTTTTTTTATTTGGACTAGGCTAATTTTTCTTTTAATATGCTGAGGTGGGAAAAAAAAAAGTTTTTAATTTTACTGTGATGTTAACAGTATAAACTTTAATGTGAGTTAACTACACAAATGGTAATAATAATTTTATTTATAATTTTATCATTTATTTTACTGCATTTACTCATTAAATTTTTTGCAGTATGAATGTTTTTAGTTATAACATGTTCATGTTTGCTCATTATATTTTATCAAAATGTCATTCATTCTTCATGTGGTATGCATGAAAATAAGATTTTTAAAGTTAATTTCAGAGTTAAATCTATAATCAAATACTTTAAAAGTTTTGATTTTATAAAAATGTTTATTATATTTTGTATTAGTTTGAAGTTTTGAATTCTACTTATCTAAACTTAAATTTGATTTAAAAGTTATGATTTTCAGAATTTAAGTTAAAAAGATTAATTTCCTATGAGTTTTCATTTACTTTTATTGTGTTATGAAATTTTAATAGTTTAAATTTATTATAATTTTAAAAATTAAATTATTTTTAACATAATTACATTCTTTTTTGTATCCTAAAAAATAATTACTTAAATAATAATCTCTCTATTAGTATTATAAAAATAATTATCTCTCTTTTGTAAATTAAATTGTTCACTTATACATCATATTAAAATTTTATATAGTATCGTGCATTAAAATCAGGAATGATTGTGATGCTATTGGAATCTAAGGATCATTTTTATTTTTGTTTAATTAAGGTATTGAAAGAATATTATAGTACTTGGATTTTAAAATTTTGCATTTGAAACATTCTTAAATTAATATTGGTTCATATAATATATGTGCTGATAATTATTAATATATTAATCTTGTTTATTTCTTGTGTTATGTTGCTGTACCAATCTAAAAAGTTGAATATTGAAAAAATTTATTACCATATATATGTAACTTTAAATTAACAATATTTAATTTTTTTTTTTTTACTTTTTCTCTAAAATTGACTGGAAATCTATAGCAAAAAAAATTTATTATTTCAAAGTATTATTAATTCATTTTTGAAAAGATGATTTATGAAAATTTCATCAACTAACCAGAATTGAATAATTCAGTTAGAATGCTAAATAGCACATTGTAAAAAACTTAAATTTTTTTATATGGTAAATAAGTAAAATAAAGTTATTGAGTATTTAATTCACATTTAATGATATTAAATTGAATAATATTTAAGATCTTTCTCTCTATGATAAATTTTATCAATATCTTTAATATATTTAAAGGTGGACATATTTATATATTGTGTGTAGAAGATATATAGAAACATATATATGTGATATTTCCTTTTGAATTTTATTAAGCATTTGTTTTAACTTTTCTATTTTGTAAATCTTTTCTTTTCTCCTGTTTTTGTTTCTCAGTAGATTAAATATAGGAACATATATATATGATATTTCCTTTTTGAATTTTATTAAACTATTATTTGTTTTAACGTTTCTATCTTGTAAATCTTTTTTTTTCTCCTGTTTTTGTTTCTCAGTAGATTAAATAATTTTAATTTATTTTTTAAATAAATTCGTTAGTGAGTATATTTATCAATCTATGGAGAATATTATATACATCCTGTAACATGAATATATTCCATGATCATTTATAACATTATAATTTATGGATTTATATGCTGTTTGCTTCCATTTGCTGTGTATAATTTTCATGCTTATAAATATTAATGTTGTTAAAGATTGTTTCCAAATCTTGATAAATATTATGAATATTAGTTATGATTTTAAATGTGATGTTCATGTATTTGTGTATCCTAGTATGTATTTTTTCAATCCTAGAATAGTAAGTTTTTGG
This sequence comes from Caerostris extrusa, assembly GCA_021605095.1. NCBI lineage: Eukaryota > Metazoa > Arthropoda > Arachnida > Araneae > Araneidae > Caerostris > Caerostris extrusa. The sequence goes on from BPLR01006775.1 coordinate 32,634, forward strand.
GTTGACTAAAACCTCAATTTCATTAAATTGATGCTGATGTGTAAAGTGTAGTGTGATACTTATAAGCATTTTAGATGAATTTAGGAACCTCGATTTAAGATTGTGAGCACTATATTTCTCAATTCGTGTGATCGACTGGCAGTATAAATGGAAATGAGCAAAGGAGATTATTATTGTTTTTTAATTCTTGAAAATTACATATATTCATTTAAATTTTGAAGAACATTCAAAGTTCATGAATGAATACCCAACAAAGTTAAAAACATAAATACATTTCAGCTTATTTATTAGTATGATAAACATTTACATCTACACTTTATACCTGACTGTGATGTTAGAAATAAATAAATGTGGAGCTTGTCGCTTTACAATAAGCAAAACACAGCAGGAACAATGGTTTGCATCATAAAACCCAGGGCAGATTGAGCAAGATCATCCAAACTCAAGTGACATGATTTGTATAACCTGTTTACTGGCCTACCTTTAAACCTCGGTTGCTTTTTTTTTTTTTGTAGTTGCAGGAGCATATTTAATCAAGTCATGAAACTAAATTAGCATTCGATATTATAAATATCTTCTGTTGTTATTATTTTTTCCATTGAGAATGACTTGATGTTTGTAACTGTGATTTGTTTATATATATATAACTGATATTTGTTTTAATTGGAATTTATTGATACATGTTGCTTGTTTGGTGTTATTTTTTTAGTTGACAGGATTGAGGTCTTAAAAATTGTATAATAAAAAAAAAAAAAAAAATAGTAAAATCAATGGAAGAATTTTTAATAATCAGAATACTGAAAATGTATGATCAAACATTCAAGTTACTCTTTTATGAAAGATAAATGCTATTGATTTAAAATTCAATATTATTAATTATATAATGGGGGAAAATATTGCTAGATTGTCATTTGTATTTTACAATCCTAAAGCTAATAATTTATGAAGAAATAAAACATAAAAGTTAAGGTGCAAAATATGTTAAATCCAGATGATTTGATCTTAATTTCACTATATAACCTTATTTGAGTACTAGATGCGTTTGAATATGCAAATTAAATTAAATGAATAGAAATAAAATTCTTTAAAAATAGAATATTTCTAGTATTTTTTTCTAATGGAACTATAATTTAAAGATTAAATTAAAATTTATTATATTTAGCACAAGTAATTAATAATAAAAATTTGAATATTAGTAAATCATTCATATATGAAGACAGAATTCTTGGTGATGAAAAAGAAAGTTGGGCTTTTTGTAAACATATAAGTGTTTTTTCATCCTGTATCTTAATTGCTTTATAATATTTTGTCTTCAAGTGTTTCAACTATTCATGTGTAAAAAAAAAAAAAAAAAAAAAGTATGTGCCAATTTAAATGTAGTTTTATTTGTTTCTTTTTTTATATGATTCAATAAAAAAATTTTTATTTTGAAAATTCTAAATTTTTTGTTGGAAAGGATAACTATCTTTTGTTGATTTTTATTTTAAGTTGATATAACTTCAACTTAGGATTGTTTTGAAAAGTGTAATAAATTTCAATGTAATTTTTAATATAAAAAATAAGTGTGACACATTTGAATTACACAAAAGATTAAACTATATGTATAAAGAAAGGAAAATAAGTTAAGAAAAGAAAGTTAAATAAGCTGTTTTTTTAACATTTTAAGTCCTTTTATTTAAAACATTTTAATAAAATCTATAGCCTTCAATTTAATTAAAAAAATTTACCATATTAACCAATTTATGAAGACATTGAAAATCATTTTTTTATTATATATATTTTAAAAGATAAAATTATCATTAACTCTCACACTTCCACAACTTTTATAACTAGTTTCTCATACATATTTACTATATAAAAAATATATCCAATTTCAAGCTCAAAATTTAAGAAAAATAAATAAAAATATTTACACACTTCACATACATTTATACTTACAAATTTTTTCAGTTTATTTATTTGCAGCAATTAAATATAATTATCGGTTCAATTTTAGCTCTGAACATTATTCAATTTGAACATTTATTCTTAATTTCATGGCTTTAAATTCTTATTTAATTTTTCATGTTATTGTTGGCTCGTATAATATACAATAAATGTTTTTTTTTTTTTTTGAAAATATTAAGCTAACCATGGTGTCAACAATAAAAGATACTTAAGTTATGATTTATTTAAGTTACTTATTTGCTTTAATTAATTGTTTGCCTCATTTGGCATAGATATTTTTACTATGATTCATATAAATTTTCATACAGATATCTAGTGAAAAACTTTTATTTAAAAATATATTGTACAATTTCCATTTACCAGGTATGTAAATATGATACCAGAATTTTTAAAAAATACACTTTAATTGTATGAAAATTATGAAAAATAAAATATTTTATTTGAAGTTTTCTTCATTTCTAGCTATACATTTTTCATTCAATTTTGTGGATGCCATGTCAAAAACAGTTTCTCTTTTGAAGTAAACCAGCCATTGAGCCATTTTCATAAGAACTGAAGCGTTACACAGTAAATGTGTGTCCCATTGATGCAAATAAGTGACGATCGGATGGAGCCAAGTCTTGTGAGAGCAAAAGTTTTGCTGTGTGTGATGATGCATTATCGTGAAGCAAAATCACTTTGTGTTGTCTTTTTTAATATTCTGGTCATTTTTCAAGCAAAGCTTGATTCATATTGATCATTTGTTGTGTGTAGCATTCAATATTAACAGTTTTGGCAGGTTTTAGCAGCTCATAATAGATCACACCCCTTTGATTGCACCAAACACACAGCATTGTCTCCTGTCCATAGAAATTTGGCCTTGCAATTGATGTCGATGGTTCACTTTGAGTTACCCATGTCTTTTAAGTTTAGGATTCTCAAAATATATTCACTTTTCATTGCCAGTCCCAATTCAATGAAGAAATTACTTTCTTTAGCACCTGGCAGCATTCCACAAGTGGTGTTTTGCTTTTTCCTGCTATCTTTCATTCAGTTCATGTGGAACCCTTTTTCCCAATTTGATCTTACCCATGGCTTTCAAATGTATGGAGATGGCTTCTTGTGTCACATTTAATTCATCTGCGAGTTATTTTTGAAAATCATCCTCATCCAACAAGGCTTGCAATTTGCCATCTTCAAACTATTTTGGTGACTTCCCACATTCTTCCCATCTCTTGTGAAAATTGCCATTTTTGAATTTTTTTAAATCCCACAAAGCATTGTGATTTACCAAGAGCATGCTCACCATAAGCTTCGATAAGCATTCAATGTGATTCTGCAGCAGGGCAACGGGCGTACCGGTTACGGAGTTCCTAGGTGGTTTTAAGAACCACAATACCTCCACATCTTAATTGAGTTAAAAATGTGCACAAAATGAAGTTGCTTAAATTAGAGAATATTAATAAATAAAAAATAAAACAATTAAAAATTAGGAAAAACATCTCTTGCTTGAGAACAATTAAAGCAAGAGATCGAAAAAAAAGCTAAAGCTATCGGTACAATTAGGAGTCCGTTGACGATGCCCCCCAAAAAAAAAAAAAAAAAAAGATAATAGGTTAAATTTTAAGAAAATAGAATAAAATTAAAAAGAATTTAGAAAAACAAGCTTACATGCATATGAATAACAATTTGCAGCAGAACATAATAAAAACATACAATAATGGGTCTTCAATTTTGTCTGACTAGTACGCCAACAGATGGCGCCATCAGTCAGTTGGTTAACATTCAAGAAAAACCTAGCCTGAGCTAGGAAAAAATACATTTTTTATTTAGATACTTATAAAATAAGTAGGTGGTTGAGTTTTAATGCAGTGATGAGACCAGAGCAGTAATAAATTAGCTATTGAGTTAAGTTAAAATATTAAGACAAATAATGAACCATTAGATGATAAGACTAAATTAAATGAAAACAGAATTAGTGGGTAAACAGTGAACAAAACTGGAGTCAGCCATTGGCTGTTAAGTGCATCAATGAAGTTAAGCTTTAAAAGCAAAATTTAAAACAACTATTTGGTATATACTAATAGCTAGAAATTTAGGAACTAATTAATTAAGGACTTAAAATTAAAATTAACAAAATTAAAAATTAAAAGTCAGGTAGACATGTTCTAATTTAAGATGCACATCGTAGCAAATAAAAATAATTAAAATTTAAATTGCCAAAGATTGCAGCTCAGATTCGCTTGAAGTGATCATAGTGACTAGTCAGCAGCCACAGCGGTAGAATCGGCAGTTGCAGGATAAAATCCACAACGCCTTTTCAATGCCGGGAAAGATTCCCATTGCGTATCATAGAGGGATCATAGGATTCCCATTGCGTATCATATCTCTGGGTCTCTTCCTGGAGCTAGCCACACCTGGATGGTATACAGGTATTTGCCTGATCGCTTCGTTACGCATCTGAGGGATGATTTAGAAAGTTTGAAAATGTAGTCCATAATGGGTTCTATATTCAGATCTCTGTGGAGTTGCTACCTTCTAACAAACCACGGGGCGTTGACTATCATAGCTACATGTTTGTTTTGAAACACTTGAAGCTTCTATTTTGCAGCACTTTTCTTCAAATGGTCACAAAATTGGACATGCACAATTCCAGGCACAAAATTAGACATGTTCAACACTATAACAAAGTATGTTGGGATATTAGGGGTGGAAAATCTGCACCAAATTGTGGGGTTTCCCAAACGGATTGCACCCTGTTAAAATTACTGTTTTTGGTGCCAAGTTGCCACTCTCTAGCAGGCGAGAAATTTCTTTTATGGGATGTTTCTCATGGTACCCTTTTGGAGGAAAGTGTGGGATGGAGGGTTAGGATAATAGCGGGAATATACACTATCTGGAAGAAAGTGACGGGACACCCTCGAAAAGTAGAAAAGTAGACAATACAGCTGACACATGCGCAATAATAGGTATCACGTGTCAGCCATATCCTATAAATACTCTGTGGAGTCGACTAGAGTTATTTTTTGTGAACATTGAAAATTTGAGATCAAGCAATGGATCTCTCTGCTGATATGGATTCTAAGAATTGCAAATTGACTAAGCTAATTCAAGAGATGGCTGACTTCAAGAACAAATTTCCACCCATTCCGAATGCTCGCTTATCAACGGGGAACGGTCCTCATCAGGACCCTTTGCAAGTACCCAGTTCCGGCTCTGCTGCTGAAGCCATGATCACGGAATCCCCGATGCTCTCCGAAGCTGACCACTGCATAAACATCACTGCAGCCCAGACCCAACTAAAAGACAAAGAAAAGGCCGTCGACATGATGTGCCAAATTATCCAGCACCAGAACATCCTGATTGACGGAGGTGTCATTCAGCCGAATGACATTAAACCCACCATGGATGGACTTAAAAAAGCTGAAGATGCGCTTGCAGAGTCAACAAAAAGGGTGAGTGAGCTTGGATTATGTCCGCTAACTAACTGCGCTAGGCACAGTAATGCGCAAGTAAAGTTAGGCAAACCTAACCCTAAGAATAATAAAAACTAAAAGACCTGCTGCAACTACTCCTAATGATGGCTTCATTAAACCGTCCAAAAGGCATACGGCTAGAATTAGTGTTGAAACTAACTTAACTAACCCTGTAGTAACTGCCAATAACTTTGACCATTTATCCGATGATGAGACCGATGCTGCAAATAACGTCGATATGACTGTAGCTGCTGAACCTAGACTGCCGCCCATTATGGTGCGATACAAAGATGAACTTAAAGATCAAGTTGCTGAAATCAGCAATCATCACAAAGAGGACGTTCGCATTAAGCTTGCCAGCGAGCAGCTTAAGATTTTCCCTGCAAATTCGGATGTGCATCGAGCCGTTACAAGATACCTAACGGAGAAGCAGCTCGAATTTTATGTCATCACTCCAAAAAATCAACGTCCGCTGAAAGCGGTACTTAAAGGACTACCAGTCAGCTACTCCTCCGAAGAAATTGCTGAAGGACTCTCTGAACTTGGGCTCAAGTTAGACCAAGTCAGACAGCCAACCAACCTAAAGACCAAGGCCCCCATCCCGGTGTGGCAAATTACTTATAGGGAAAGCCCCGGAGAAAGTAAAGATCTTCGAGGTTAATAGACTACTTCATTACTCGGTCAGAGTTGAGAAGTTTAATAGACGGCCAGGAGCATCTCAATGCTTCTCCTGTAATCTGTTTCATCATTCATCTAAAAATTGTAACTACAAGAAGAGATGTCTAAAATGCGGGGGTGAGCATCATTTAAAAGACTGCCATATTAAAGAGCTCATTGAAAACCCCACTTGCATCAACTGCCACCAGATGGGGCACCTCGCCGCTTGAGAGGCTGCCCGATGTTTCCTAAGCCACGCCTACCGCCCAATCAGGGCCCAGCGCCAGCAAGACCCGCCTTCACCAGCCGGCCAGTCTCGGAGGGAGTATCCTTAGCAAGTTTATTGCAAGAATTCCCAAAAATCTCTCATGCTACGCCATCGGTCTCAAAAAACCTGTCACAAAATGTAAATGCTAATAACTCTAACAATACTAACCTTACTGCTGATTCAGCCAATAAAGCGCTATATGTATTAACAGAAATAGTAAATCTCTTTAACATGTTTGGCGGCCTAGACAATATTTATACGCAGTTTAAGAATGCTAATAACTCTTTTGAAAAATGCAACTTCTCTTTAAATTAATTAATTAATTGCGCTTGTTGCTTACAAACTAATTATTTTTAATTACGCCATTCACTTAGTTCCGCTTTGTTTTATTTTTATTTCTTGCTTCCATCTTTACTAACATGGACATAATTATGCTCGCTGCTTTTTGTTTTTATCCATGTGCTTCTTTTTGCAATGAACTTATATGCCAGGATTAGGAGTTATGAGGCCATAACCGGCCAAGGTACTCCGCTCGTAGAATGATGTAGTTGGTTTTTGTCAAGATGCCGCCACGGGAAGAGTTGTCTGAGTTCGAGAAAGGTGTGTTGGTTCGATTGCATCTTGCCAAGGTGTCCATTAGGGAGATATCCCGTCTCCGTAACTGCTCAAAATCAACTGTAGCACGTGTTGTGTGTCGCTACAAGACTGAGGGACACTGTCAGAACAAACCCCGAAGTGGACGACCTACAGTTCTCACCAGCAGGCAACGGCGGGTGCTCGGCAGGAGATTCGAAGTAATCGTCAAACATCCATGGATAACACCGCCAATGAGTTTAGACAAGCCACAGGTGTGGCCGTTTCGACCAAGACTCTTCGTATCGAGGCCCATAAGTTAGATTACACTGGACGTTCGGCGGCCCATAAGCCTTTGATTACGAAAACCAACAAGAAAGCGCGCCTTCGATGGGCCAAAGACCACCGTACTTGGACTCTGGAGGACTGAAAACGCGTCCTTTGGAGTGACGAGTCACGATTTACCCTTTTCCGTTCCGATGGACGTGTTTGGGTATGGCGTTTATCAGGAGAACGCCTTTTGCCCGAGTGTGTCGTCCCAACTGTAAAGTTTGGTGGAGGAGGATTGATGGTATGGGCCTGTTTCTCCTGGTATGGGGCTGGCCCACTGGTGAAGGTTGATGGTGCGATGAATGCCGATAGATACTGTGATATTCTCGACAATCATGCCCTTCCTATCTTGTGGGCAACGTGGTATCAAGACGACAACGCAACATGCCATGTTGCAAGGAGGACTCTTGATTGGTATGTGAACAACAACGTTAAACGCATGGATGGCCTGCGCAGAGTCCTGATCTTAACCCAATTGAACATCTCTGGGACGAATTGGACCGTCGGTTGAGGGCCTGCACCCCACACCCCAAAAGTAAGCCTGAACTATGGAACTTCCTGTTAAACATTTGGAAGGGAATTCCTCTTGCCACTATGGCTAATTTAGTGGAAAGTATACCCAGAAGGGTAGCAGCTGTGATCGCAGCCAAAGGAGGCCCTACCTCCTATTAATTTTAATAAATATGGGTTTATGTCGTTATAGTGTCGTGTCCCGTCACTTTCTTCCACATAGTGTATATAAGGAATATATTCCCTTTACGATGGGTTCCTAGAATGAGGAGGGGAAATCGAAGGAATAGAACAGTGGAAAGAAACGAATTTGTAGTATACTATTAGAATGAAGAAAACACACATATCACACTAATCATTTGACAATTATATTTAAATTTAAAAAAAAAAATATTTTATTATATATTTTATATCTTGCATCCCCATGCATCATTTATTTAAGTCCTTGAATTGCTACTCATTTTCCTAACAAAGATATTTTAAATATCTGTACTTTTCAGAAAACAAAATTTCAGAATTTTTCATTACAATATGTACTTTGGTAATTTTCTAAGATGGATATTAAAAAGTTGTTTTTGAAGTTATCAGCTAACAGGTAAATTATTTGGATATCTCCCCCAAAGTGCTCCAAAATTAATGCTTTGCTACATTCTGCTACAAAAAGGGTAAATTTTACATTTATGCTTCCAAAAATGTAGATATTTCCTTTATTTTGATTTAGTAACCCAGAAAAGTAGCCTAATATGAATAAACTTATCTTCTAAGATCGTTATTAGAGGGGGTAATAATTAACAAATGTTATAAAGTTCTGTATGACGTTTGTTCTGTTCTCATGACGTTTTTGCTGACGATAGATTTACTAGTTACGTCAACAACATTTGTACGACGCCGCCGATTTGCCAGATTAGCGGAGAACCTTGGTTGCTTAGCAACCTCTATCTCCTGCTCTGTGAGTGAGGGAAATTTCTTAAGCTTTAAGCCCATTGATTAGATAGAAAAAAATTAATTATTCGAAATTTTTATTAATAAATAAAAAAAATTATGTATATATAATTTTTTTTTTTTTAATATTATTATTATAATTTCAAGAAGGTAATAAAAAAATAGATAAACAATAGAAACAAACAAAAACGATTTTGAGGGGAAATTGGGGACTCAGTGGGGAAACTGCATGGTAAGTCGGAAAGGAGGATATCGGAACGTTAATGAATAATATTCAGAACAGCGCGTGGTCTTTTGCGATTTTTAAAATCAGAAATGTCGTAAACATAGTTGCTTAGATCATTCAAAACAGAATTATTAATATTTGGAATGGAATTATAAATTTTTTTTTTGCAGTTTTATACACAAATTGTTTAAAACTTGGGAGGGAAAGAGCATGTCTGATATCCTCATTTCGGAAAAACCAAGGCGAATTTGTAATCATACGTAGGATTTTATTTTCAAGTCTTTGTATGATCTCGAAATTCGACGGAGCAGTAGATCCCCAAATAGGACTCGCATATGCAAGTATTGGACGCAAGTAAGCAAGATAAATGAGTTTTTTTTATTTTCCAAGGATATAGTAGAGTTCCTACAAATGAGTGGATACAGTACACGAATGCATCTATTAAATTTATCCCTAAGATAGTTAATGTGAGGAGCATAATTTAATTTACGATCTAAGATTACACCCAAATATTTAGTTTGCCCAGCCCAATTAATAGGATTATTATAAATTTTGATAGAAGGAGTATTAAGAACCTTTTTTACGCGTGAATAGTACTGCTTCGGTTTTCTCAACGTTTAATTGGAATTTTCCATTTTATAAGCCATTGTTCAAGATGATTAATATAATTCTAAAGGTTTTTACTAATGATAAAATGTTTACGACCTTGAGTGAGGAGTGCTGTATCATCTGCAAAAATGATTTTCACATTATAAATTTGCGGAATATCATTAACGTAAAGATTGTAGAGAAATGGTTCAAGTATTAAACCTTGGGGAACGCCAGCCTGAATTTTTTGAACAGAAGAATCTGTGTTACCAATGGAGACCACAAAAGTTCTATTAGTAAGATAATTTTGAATAATTTTAATAAGAAAAGGAGAAAAGTTGAAAATAATTAACTTATGGATTAACCCATTGACCCAAACTCTATCAAATGCCTTTGCTACATCAAGGAAAACCACAGCAGTATCTAATTTCCAGGAAAATCACTCGGAAACAGTTTCAGTGAGATTAAGTAGTTGATGCGTTGTAGATAATTTTTCAGTAAAGCCAAATTGCAGGGGAATGAGAAGATTTTTTTGTTTAGTTTCATTGTTTAGATAAGTCAAAATGACCTTCTCTATTAATTTGCTTAATGAGGAAAGAATGGAAATGGGCCTGTAGTCAAAAGGGAAGTTGGATCTTTACCTTTCTTATGAATGGGCAAAATTCGAGATCTTTTCCAACAATCAGGGAAATAAGAATAAGGAATGGCAGCGTCAGCAATTTGGCAAATTTTAAAAATAGCTTTTAAAGGAAGATTTTTCAGTATCTTATTTGTAATAGTATCCATACCAGGGGATTTGTTAATCTTTAAGTCATTGATGAAATCGATAATAGTAGAAGCTTTAGTATTAACAATTTTTGGAGTAAAATGGATGGAGTTAAAGTTAGAGATAGAGTCATAAGCAGCTTTAGTATTCTGAGGATCATTAATGTTATTTTTCTGAAACTGCTACCGAAAGCAGTCTTCCAAAATTTCGGCTTTTGAGAATTAGTTGTAGCTGTGCAATTGACAGTTTTTAGGGTGGTAATAGAGGATTTTTTCCTCTTAAAATCTTTCGGAAGCTTCCAAAAAGAACCATCTTGGCTATTTACAGTTTGACTATTTTACAACATTTGTAGTAGGTCAAAAATTTTTTTTAAAATGATTAGAAGAGGTATTGTGGCGCCATCTATTGTCCTTTATAGAAACAAATAGGATAAATAATTAGCTTGTGAACATATACTACTAAATGTTTCTACAATGTTTCAAATAAATGTATTAAATGTAAATTAATGCCAAATTTTATTAATATTTTACATTTGTAAATTATTCACCACCAAGCATAATTATTTTTAATTTCTAAAAATTTTTGAATCTTTTCTCTAAAACTAATATGTTTTATTTGTCCCTTTTTTATTTATTATCCAAATTTTAAAATAATTTATTTTTATTGATAATTTAAAAATTAACTGTAATCTGTCATTTGAAGAATTACAGGAATTCTTTATTTTTCATTTATTACTTGAACTAAAATTTTTAAGTACACTTTTTTTTTTTCTAAAAAAATCTACAAGTATGTTACACCTAGAAATATTAAAATCCTCAAAAATAAGGTTTGTTAAATAATATTTAAAAACGTATTTATGAAATTTATCTATTATTTATCTACACGTAATTATTATTCATTCCCCTTATGCAAGACAATTTGGATTTTTTTGTGCTCCATTTAGCATTTTCTCTAAAATGGGATACATTTTTTTTCTTCTAATGCAGCTGGCAAACAGACCGTGATCTTTTATGCCTTAAGGCAAGCGCTGCACAGACGTTACTCACTTTGCATTACCCAGGGGGCGCTAAATGAGATACATATAATTTTAGATTTAATTTTGAAACTAAAAAAAAAACGCCATTTTGCTTATACAAGTAGAAATAACTTATTGTAAACATATAAGCATTTTTTTTTCTTATTCAATCAAAACTCGTATATCATTTTATATTTTAAAATTTTAAATGAATCGTTTACTTTTTATTAGCATTTACTTAAAATAATTCGTATTTTTAATTAAATAACATATTTAATGTAAAAAGCATACCAAAACAAAATTCAGAAAAAAAAAATGTAACATGTTTTTTCTATTAAATAATTTAATACTCATATTTTTGTATGAAATTCATTTAAAGATTGGTACAATATTTCTATTAAAAATATACATTGCTAAGAATTCCAAAATAATCAAAGTTGCAAGAAGAATAAAGAAAAATTGTTAGCTGTTAAAAAATACAATAATAATAATAATAATAATAATAATAATAATAAATACTTCTCTTACCGAAATTTATCCAATTCAATAATGGATGTGTTAATTAATATACATTAAATAAAAAAATAAATTTGAACCTTTGTTTCCAATTCTAATTTTCTTCTCATAAATACATCAATAAATTAATTTCGTATTGAATTTCGAATATCATACAAAATGATTAAGTTTAATTCAATTGCGGTACAAATTATGCAATTTTATTTCATATCAAGCACACAATTGCTAAATAATATAAAATTAGTTAATATATGTTTTGAAATCTGAAGAACTGCTAATGTAAAAATATACTGCCACGAAACCACTGAGAGTGAAATCTATTACAAAAATGTAAATTGCCCTGTTACGAAACCACTGAAAGCTGTTACAAAAAATGCAATTTGCCCTGTTACGAAGCTGCTACAAAAATCAGTTTTTGGTTCCCCCACCCTGAGGTATGAAACTTGCATTATTAGTGAGTTAAAATTCTTTGTCAGATTTTTGTTAATCACCTCCATTGAAACCAACAATCTTGTCTTCTCGCCGGTATAAAATTATTTCTTCTCCACCTATATAAATAAATTAATAGTTTAAAAAACTAAAAACACGCTTTTAGAGTTAATCTATCTAAAAAGTAAAAAAATAATTGTTAACATAAGAATAAAATGACTGACGAGAAAATGAATGCCACTGTTCTAAAAGCGTGGGGTGCTCGATATCAATCGTTATAATTTTTCACTAGCTAACGCAGAGTTAGTTTAAAAATGTCATACAAAGCACCCCACGCTTTTGGAACAGTGACATTCCTTTTCTCGTCAGTCATTTTATTCTTATGTTAACAATTAGTTTTTACTTTTAGATTGATTAACTCTAAAAGCGTGTTTTTTAGTTTTTTTTTAAACCATTAATTTATTTTTTACTTTTTAGTTTGATTAACTCGAAAAGCGTGTTTTTTTAGTTTTTTTAAATTATAATTTTGGAAATTTAGGAAAAAACATCTCCTGCTTGAGAACAATTAAAGCAGGAGATCGAAAAACTAAAACTATCGGTACAATTAGGAGTCCGTTGACGATGCCCAAAAATAAAAAGGTTAAAGTTAAAATGAGGATTTTAAGATAAAAGTAAAATAAAACAAAAAGGAATTAAGATTAAACAAAATAGGTAGGGTTTGATCAATTGACTGACTCGCCAGTAGATGGCGCCATCAGTCCCAAAATCGAGCCCAAAGAGTCAGTTATATACATACAAACATACAGGTGAAGCTAATAAAAGCGTATTAAAATAAAGAAGAAAGTGAAAAATCGGTACTTACGTATTAACGGTACCTTGGCGACAGACTTGGTGGTTTTAAGTGTCGCCAATCTTTATTATTTGGAATAAAAATATTTTGAAAGTGTTTTGATTTTAAATGAAGTGTTTCATATATATTTTATTATTTGGAACAAAAATTTTAAGTGTAGATTGGCGGCAAATCTGTAGCTCTGGTTGGCGCGCGTGCTCTTTATTGGCGCAACTGTCGCCAAGGTACCGTTAATACGTGAGTACCAAAAAAATCTATATGGGCTTCTGTGTCCGGATCACTAAACTTCATATTATAGTTGGGTATCTAGTGTACAAAACCTTCAGGTCAGAGACAGTTTTGATGACCAAAAATCTAACATTAGTGTAGAGTCCGGAAGAATTCTTTGAATTATTTAAAGTAAAATCTTTGCACTTCTGTTCTTAACTACTTCCAAAAAACATTCGCCTGAATATCTCATCACACTCACAAATACCTATTTATCTTCGATATACTTACCTCTAATATATTACCCTTTCATTAAATTTCGATTCATCCATTTCCGTAATGTTTCTAACACCTCCAATCATATCATTTAAAATTTAAGCACTCATTAGTGCATAGTTCTCAGAATGCGAGATATATGGCATCTTCGACAGTAAATTCACTTCCATGCTCAATTATAGCTTTTTACTTTTTTTTTTATTCAAAACTGTTGCACCGGTGTTAGACCACTCCCTCGCTATTTTTTTTTTACAGGGAACAAAAAAAAAAAAAAAAAAAAAAAAAAAAAAAAAAATATATATATATATATATATATATATATTGTGATTTATCAAATAACATTAAGATTATCATTAGATAAAATAAAAATAAGAATACCATTACAATAAAGAAAGAATAAAAATATTGTTAGAATGAAGTAAAAATTGGAATATCATTAGAATATTTAAGAGTAATAAACGTAGTTGCCACCTTTTAATTTTGCTGTCATTCAAGTAATCATCTTGAATATCTTAATATTAAGATGAAATAAAAGCAATTTTTAAATTAAAAATTATTTTTTTTTAATTTTAAAAAAAAAAAAAGTTAATTACAAAAATTGAAATTTTTTTATTCCCTTTTCTTGCCAATTTTACTGTCTGCAAATCACGAGATGAATTAACAAAAATGAATGTAGTGCATGAAGTAGGTAGTTAGTATTAGTAAACGAGATTCTCATAGTCTTTTGAATTGTTTATAAACTCGCACCATATTTTATAAAAATAATCCCCTGCTTGGCGACTTGGCAAAATTAAAGTTCTAAAATTGGATTCAACCACAAATATCACGAAAAAGTAACTGACGTTTCCTTCAGAACAGCATGAAAAGCCCCTAATACATGTAATAACTAATAAAAAAATTCATTAAAGATTGTTAATTTAATAATTATAAATTAAATAGAATTTAAAATTTAAACTGAGCACTCTGAGCATCTCTGAAAAAATTTCATGAAATAAGTTATGTGATAGATAGGAAAGTCATGTTTGAATATTCTTTAAATAGGAAACATTTGATAATCCAGTGCAAATGCCTTTCAAAATAAGTATAGGATTAAAAATTTAAATGAGAATTAAAAAAAATTAATTTTTAACTAACGATTAAACTGAGTAATCAAACGGGGAGGTGCTTCCGTTGTCACTACGCTGCGCTTTTGAGCCAAATAACAAGAAAGGAAATATATTTCATAAAGTTAGAAATAGTGTAATTAAATTTTCAGAAATAAACTGCGATACAAAATCTCTTTTCCTTGTTATGCAATAGATGGCAGCACCAGATAGAATTCTATTTCTTATTTCGATAAGTGATGAATTTCTTTTAATTGATTTATGACAAAGAATATTAACAGAAGAGATCTCTTCAAATTTTATAGAGATTTTTGATATGAATTATTAAATTAAAAGTAATACATTGCTGATTTTTTTAATATTTATTTTTATATTAATATCAGAAAATAGATATTTTTATTTTCTATTTCAATATAGTATTAAAGTGGTTTGTATCGGCAGTTAGGTTACTACACATTTCATGTGCTTATATACAATGGTGGTTGCTAGAATATAGAGGTTAAAAATAATATAAATAATTTAGTAACAACTATATAATTATAACTATAGATTTTCTAGTTTGCTCTACTGATAATTCGATGACTGAAGAACAATGCTAAATTTTTACAGTAAAAAAACACATGTAATTAAAAAAAAAATGGAAACCAACAATATGATTAAAAAAGTGACATGCAAGACTTATGAAACAACATTAATGTATAATATTTACAGAAAACATAGCAGAAAAACATATTCGAAATACACTACGTATATTACACACATGCAGTAAAATAGGTTTGAAATCAAAAAGCAAGATAGAGTACACATCATTACAATTTACCAATCCATGAATTGAAAAAAGGAGAAAGAGATATTGTTGAGAGTAAATTAAATGGGATAGTGGGTTGATGAAGACAGAAAGCCACATGATTTGTGAATAATGGGGATATAAAAGGTTCTAAGACTTTAGGACAGAAATGTTATTACGAAGAAATGAAGATAGAAGAAGAAGATAGATAAAGAAATATACTTAACAATAGTTTCAACATAAAAATATTAATAAAAGAAATATTTGAAAAATGTAAATTAGTAATGTATGCTAAAGATATAATAATAAAAACTGTTTACATATGAATTGCCTTAAATATACATATACATATATATACCAGAAAGATAAAAGAGAGAAATATACCATAACATTCAAAACGCCCAAATTAACAATTATTCTGGAATATTTAAATTCTGCTACTCACATAATAAAGATTTATTTTTTCCTCCTATTACAAATTTTGATACGAGACTCTGTGTTTTTTATTATATTAATCTTTCATAGCTTCAGAAGGTTTCTTTAAATGTCATGATAAAAACAGTGGGTAGTTTATAGAAGAGTAAAAGTGGATTCCTTCCTTTTCGACAGGAACAAAATCTTGAGTCTCTGAGGGTGAAGATAGGATACTAAAACTACACTTCAACACAGTGTCTAGAACTAACGTTAATAACCAGTGGTATTAACCTTAACGTAATAACCATAACCTTAACGTTATTACACCCGTGGCTAGAATTGTACGTTATTAACAACAATTACATTACATGATAAGAGTTTTCCGGGAATCCGGTCATAATTCTAAAATATTTCATTTCCTTAAAAGTCTCCCTGAAAGCAATTACCTATTATTACACCTGAGCTGTTTGTGATTACTGAAAAACAGAATTAACTTAAAAAAAAATAAATAAAACAATACCGAACAATCGAATTTATTTATTTTATTTATGTCTTTAATAACCATTAATAAAAATCCATATAGTATTGGATATCTAGTTTTATAACTGTCCAATAGATGGCAGCACTACAAAAATTATATTTCTGAACATTATAATAAGTGATGAATCTCTTTAGTCAATTTATGTGTAGTACATATTCAGTTATTTTACGAAGTTTTCAAAATAGATGAATAAATACCCAATCCCTACATCATAAAATTTATATTTCATTTAAAAGAATATTATGTACTATAACGTATTAGTAGCAGACTTTAATCCGATTTTCTCTAATTTTGTTTCAATTAATTATTGGGATACTGGTTTGGGTACCTATTTCCAGAGGTTAGAAGTACGATAATCAAGCTTTAGAGTGAAAAAAATACAGTGATACAAAAAATTTAGCGATAGTTATCTAGTTTTATAACTATGCTATAAATGGATCCAATACGTGTAGTATTATATTTCTCATCATTCAAATAAGCGATGAATTTCTATAGTAATTTTATGTGTAGTGTAGTATTTTTAAGTTTTTTTGTAGTGCATCTCCTTATAATAGAAATGATTGCAGCTGATAAGATTAAAATGATTTACTGAACATTAAAATATATCATTATAAAATTTTAACACAATTTTATCCAACAAAAATAGTCTGCACCAAAAAATAAGCAACAGTTCACAATTCTGCTCGCTGACTATTTAACATCCTTCGCAATTTTAATGGTTGGCCTTCATAATAGCTTAAATAAAAATTTTCACAAAAAACAAGCATTAAGATGCCGATCCTAGTGAGGATAGAAATATAACAAGTCTTGTCGTGTTATTGTTCTATTGTATGTTATACGTTTCATCGATGGGTAGCATCTTGATGGCCAATTGGCTTGCACTTTGGCACCACATTCTTCAGATTCGAATCCTGGTTGTTGCATGGATTCGAACCCATTTTTAAACTGTAGGTCCCGATCTAATTAGCCCAAAGTGTGCAAAAAAAAAAAAAAAAAAAAAAAAAAAATGACCACAGAGCGACAACTCCAATCATCAATAGGTGTGTCACTTTTCTGCAGACTTTCAGGTAAGAGGTGCAAAACTTGTAAGATTATTTGAATCTGTGGTGACTTTTAATTCTACATATACGATTGACCTCGTGGGGCTCTGGGTTAGGCCGGGGGTATAATCGGGTGGGGTAAAGTCAGACTTCTCACTTTAGGTGTCCCATGTTTATGTGCCCTAGGACAAAAAGATACTGCATTTTTTTTACCTTTTATCATGACCCCGCGTTCATGGACTTGGTCTAGCTGTTGCTATCGACCAAGTGGGATAGAAAACAGCACATATGATTTTCGTTAAAATGAGCTGTTTCTGTTACTGATATTCCAGTTAAGAAGTTGAAGGCCTAAGAAATATAAATAACTAAAAATAGAAAAAAAACTAAGGCCTTATTACAGGATACTGACGACGGGGAATTGGACACTTAATACCAGCACTTATTATATTGTAAAATACATTGTGAATTTATTGTTTTGATTTCTGGGTTGATTTTATTTTATAACAGTAGACATTGCAAGACTCGTGGCTCAGTGGCAACTCGCACCGCTGGTGAGCATCAGGGCGGAAGTTTCTGCCTCTGGCGGTTTTGTTGTAGACATTGTTTCAAAAGACGAGGAAACATGATGGCGTTTGGGGTTTCCGGGTTGTCTCCTATACGAAACGCAAATGCGGGATAACTAATTTTAAAAGGCACTGCCCTCTTTCTTCAGCTTCTCGGAGCCAAGTCAGGCTTCTATCTACGGGTCATCTCCATCAGAACAGAAGCTTTCCTCCTTTCATGAGACCACACGGGTCTTTGGACTTGGTCTAGGGGTTGCTGTCTACCAAGTGGGAATAAGAAAAGAAGAAGACAGTAGACACTTAGTATGTTGTTCCCGTTGGAAGACAAAGAAAAATGTGTGGTAACGACAGAAAATCTTATCGAAGTCCTGTAAATATTTTTTTTTTTTTGCATAAATATGAAATAATCAAATGAGAGATTATTATTTTTGTATTGCATTATTATTTTTTCAAACAAAATCAAACAGAAGATAGGATCCATCCAAGTTTTTCTTTATTTTATAAACTTCTTTTTCTTAAATGGAAAAAAAATATGTAGTTATTTCTGATTTATTATTTGAGAGGGACAAAACTTAAGAAATTAGTTATATTAGGATTTTTAAAAGCACTCATTTAATTTATGATATAATCAGCAACACTATTTTATCTCTCAGGGCTTTTGGGTCCAGTGGTGTCGAAAGCGAAGATCTTCATGCGACAAATGTGACGTCTTAACAAAGATGGGACTGATCTGGCCCCATATCCAAAAAAGAAGAGAATGAAATTAGTTTTGAGATACTTCGAGAGTGTTAATAAGATAAAAATTAAAAAGGTGCATTGTGCTAGAGCATTCTAGACATATCAAGATTCATGGGCTTTTCTGATGCTTTGGAACATGGTTACAGAGCTGCAGTTTATTTGTAAATACATTACCTCATCGGGCAAGAAACTGGTAATATTAATATCTAGTAAATCAGTTGCCTCAATCAAAAGTCTCATTATCTCTAGACTTGAATTTTGTGTTGCTGTTTTGTTAGTAAAATAATGAAAAGAACGCTCACTGCCTTCAAACTTAAAATCTAAACTATTCTACTGCAGTGATTCTATGATTGTTTTTTTTTTTTTCTTTGTTTAATAAAGAATCAAGTGATTTAAGGACTTTTGTGCTCAGCAGAGGGCTACAATTCAAGCAGAGGGGCCTCAATCAAAAGTCTCACTATCTCTAGACTTGAATTTTGTGTTGCTGTTTTGTTAGTAAAATAATGAAAAGAACGCTCACTGCCTTGAAACTTAAAAAATCTAAACTATTCTACTGCAGTGATTCTATGATTGTTTTTTTCTTTGTTTAATAAAAAGAATCAAGTGATTTAAGGACTTTTGTGCTCAGCAGAAGGGGCTACAATTCAAGCAGAGGGGCCTCAATCAAAATCTCACTATCTCTAGACTTGAATTTTGTGTTGCTGTTTTGTTAGTAAAATAATGAAAGAACGCTCACTGCCTTCAAACTTAAAATCTAAACTATTCTACTGCAGTGATTCTATGATTGTTTTTTTCTTTGTTTAATAAAGAATCAAGTGATTTAAGGACTTTTGTGCTCAGCAGAAGGGCTACAATTCAAGCAGAGGGGCCTCAATCAAAAGTCTCACTATCTCTAGACTTGAATTTTGTGTTGCTGTTTTGTTAGTAAATTAATGAAAAGAACGCTCACTGCCTTCAAACTTAAAATCTAAACTATTCTACTGCAGTGATTCTATGATTGTTTTTTTCTTTTGTTTAATAAGGAATCAAGTGATTTAAGGACTTTGTGCTCAGCAGAGGGGCTACAATTCAAGCAGAGGGGCCTCAATCAAAAGTCTCACTATCTCTAGACTTGAATTTTGTGTTGCTGTTTTGTTAGTAAAATAATGAAAAGAACGCTCACTGCCTTCAAACTTAAAATCTAAACTATTCTACTGCAGTGATTCTATGATTGTTTTTCTTTTTGTTTAATAAAGAATCAAGTGATTTAAGGACTTTTGTGCTCAGCAGAAGGGCTACAATTCAAGCAGAGGGCCTCAATCAAAAGTCTCACTATCTCTAGACTTGAATTTTTGTGTTGCTGTTTTGTTAGTAAAATAATGAAAAGAACGCTCACTGCCTTGAAACTTAAAATCTAAACTATTCTACTGCAGTGATTCTATGATTGTTTTTTTCTTTGTTTAATAAAGAATCAAGTGATTTAAGGACTTTTGTGCTCAGCAGAGGGGCTACAATTCAAGCAGAGGGGCCTCAATCAAAAGTCTCACTATCTCTAGACTTGAATTTTGTGTTGCTGTTTTGTTAGTAAAATAATGAAAAGAACGCTCACTGCCTTGAAACTTAAAATCTAAACTATTCTACTGCAGTGATTCTATGATTGTTTTTTCTTTGTTTAATAAAGAATCAAGTGATTTAAGGACTTTTGTGCTCAGCAGAGGGGCTACAATTCATCGATTGTTGTCTGATTTTCCGTAGCACTACATTATATCAGACCAGAACCCTGTTGATCTTATTTCTCGGGGAGCCGATCCTCACAGACTGTAGACAGTGAGTTATTTGACAGTATCTGGATCAACCAATCCAGATGCATCGATAAACAGGACGAGTATTTTTTGAACTGAGAGATTCATCCAGTGTTGGAGAAAACAAATTGTTTGTGTTGCAAGTGACTGTGAACTTTGTGTTTCGCTTAGTTTAAATGATAATTTTGTAAAAAAGTTTTGCGTATCGTAAGTTGCACATTTAAGTTTATTAAAATACCAAGTGTATGTAATTTTAAATTATAGGGTCCAATTTCTACTAAGAATGGGGACTTGAAAATTTTAATTCTTGTTTATTAATTTTAGTTTTTTAATTAATCGATCAATGAATGCTATTTTTAGAGCCTAATTTAATTAATTTAAAAAGATAATAATCATCCTGTGCTGGAAAAAAGTAGCTAGAATAGTCAAATTAGTTTACAATAAAGAAATAAGTGAGTATTTAAAAGGACAATGTGAAACATTGGTGATTTAGTGCTATTAGTGTTGATGACAATTTACCTACTTAGAAATGGTCTCTAGGCAGAATAATTGATATTTATTATGGTGTTGATAATAAAGTCAGAGTTCTTAATGTGAAAACCCAGAGTAGAACTTTTAAGAGAGGGTATCAAAAGTGCACTATGTTAGAGCAATTTCTTTTGGAGTACTTTTTGTCTACTACACTCATGTCCATAAATTAAGGATAATGAAGTTCAAGCAAAGAAAGAGACAAAAGCAAAACAAATTTGACTTATTTTGTAAAGTCTATTTATTAAACAAAAGGTAAAAAGCAAAAAATCTATATGTTTGACATAATTAATAAAAATTGCGATTTTTACTCCCCTGGAGCAAATTTCAAAACAGAACCTATTTACAAAAGACAGTACAACATGGTTAGATGATGGTTAATATGGACCTTATGTCTCCCGGACGATGCAATACAGGCCTTACAACGCCTAGATGCTGAGTATCAAATTATCATCTGATCTTGGGGAATATTACACCACTCCAGCAATGCCCTCCGAAGTTCCGGTTGACAGGTGGGAACTGACGAGATTCATCCAGTCTGCCAAGCATATCCCACATGCTCTATTGATTCAAGTCCGGTGAGTATGCTGGCCAATCCATACGGGTTTTCTCCCAATTGAAGGCATTCGTTACACATTTAAGTTTGCACGGTGAATACGTGTATGTCATCCATAAGTAGGGAAGTTCAGCACCCATGGCGCCCCGAAACAAACGTACATGTTGTTCCAGAATGACATCCTGATAGATGGCCTTTAATTACATCTGAACATGCAGGTCTATTCTAGAACCAATTTAATTCCTCCCCCAAAGATAATAACCATCCGTAACGGTGTCGTTCAATGGGTTCTCTTGGTGGTAAGGAATTAGTTTAGCGCTCTCCATAAGAATGTCCGGCGGAATCAGACTGCAAAAAACCTGGACTCGTCGGAAAACACCACATTTAGACCACTGTTGCGGTGGCCACAATACATTCTCTTCTCCAGGTTAATCGCAGGCGACAGTGAGTTGCGGTAAAGATGAACACATATGACAGGCCTCCCCAGCATATAGACTTTGCCCTAAGTCTAGGAACGGTCTTTTGAAACTGTCGAGGGTAGGCAAGAGAGCTTTCAAAAAGAGACAGGTCTGATGCTGTGATCCGTCGTTTCTTTTGGCAGTAATTTAATACCGGTCCTCATCAATATTTGTAACTCGAGGGCGGTATGAACATCATTCACAGTGCCATCATCTTGGAATCGTTTCTAAAGCCTGGAGATGACACTCTGAGCGATTCCAAGTTCCTCGGATACTTCCAGCTGGTACGTCCAAACTACAGTCGTCCGATAATTCTACCAGGGCCAAAAATCATCCAAACTGCTTCCTTTGGCCATAACTATGGTTATTGCACTGAAAGGCTTTTAAAGCGTCATGTGAACAATTTTACTTCTTTGCCACCATTCCTTTACCCCTACATAAACCTCTCTTACACTCTCGTCATTGTGACGTACTATTCGTGCCATCCTGTGGTTTCCTGTAATTTGCATATTCTTCTTCAAGATGTGTGTGATAATTCTACAGGGGAAATTTTTATTTTAGAGTTCGATTTCTGTGTGATTCTTGTAGTATCCTTAATTTATGGACATGAGTGTAGTATATTTAGAGAGTAATGCATCTCTTTTATGTTTTTCATTTTTTCCTATGATTTTATTGAACAAGTTATTGAATATTTACTTAAACATGCCAATGGGCGGCGGTATGTTGCCTCATGAATATCAATGGCTCCTCAAGAGTAGTTGATTGTAAAAAAAAATGGAAATGTAAACTGATTCCAAAGGAATTATAATTTTAGGCATGAGCTTGTTTTAACGAACAAGAAGTGTGAATATCTATGGAATGCGTTTGGATTTTGAATAAAAGAGTTGGAGTTTATAGTCCATTGGAGTATGTGTGTTTTTTTATGCCTATGTCGGAGAAACCTCCCTATAAAATGCAAATTGTATTTGTTTACCTAGTAAATCAACAATATTTTTATTTTAGCAGTTTTAATCGCTAAAATAAGAAATATTTCTGAATAACTAAAATGTTATTCAGTTAAAGTGTCAAGCGTTTTGATTTAAGTCATTTGTCACTAGAATGGCAGATAAGCAGCAGATTTTAGTGTTATCCAGGGTTCCCAATACATATTTTGCTTTCAGTTTTACATGAACACTTCCAGGAAAGCATCAGGTGAGATTCTGCCAAGTCTTTTTCTCGAGCCCAAAGGAAAATAAAAATAGGAAAAATTGAGGCTGATATCCAAGTAGAATAAACATTTCATTTCTTACTATTAGCTCACACTCTCCCTATATATATCTTGTTCAAATTTTCAATCCTTCATTAAATACTTTTTATTCACCGAGTTCAAATACATATTTTTGAACTTGTAGTGGATGACCCCCTTGATGTGAATACAGTTTTTCAAATATTAATACATCCATTAAATTTAATTAATTAACATTAGTTTTTTTAGATTTAAGTTGTATGTATCTACCAATAGATGGGCCCGATGTAAGAGGAAAATTTCAACTTTATTTGTAAAGGATTTTTAGGAATAGTGAAAAAAATAGAATTGACTTAAAATTTTTTTTTTTTTTTTTTTTTTTTTTTTTTATATTTTTTACTTATTTAGAATTTAAAAATAAAAATAAAATAAATAATAAAAAATGTATATAAAAAAAAATTTCTTTTACGTTTTATTGGTCAACATGAAAATGATGGATCTGATAGTTTTGATTTATCCATTAATGTCACACTAGAGCATCACACTAAAAGCATTGCTAAGCTCAGCTTTATAGGTTTGAAATCAACTCAACTGATGGAAAATTTTTACTCTGCATTCTAACTTCAATTAGTTAAAATTATTGAATGGATGCTTATCCATTATTCATAATAAAAAATTGATCACAAGTTAAGTGTCACTGAAAAAAAAAGACGACAAATTTTGGTGTAAAAATATTTCTGGAATAAAATTTCTTCAGGGTAGGGATAATATTTAGCGTTAAAGTAATAAAATTTGGCTTAAACGCAAATTAAAAGAATAAAATTTGACGTATTAGCTGTTTGGCTACTAATGTTGGCGTAATAGTGATTTTTACGATGAATGTTGGCGAAGTACAACAATACCGAACTTCTGCAGCCATTTTGCTTGTTTACATGGTGACTTGGTATCCAAGAGAGTTTGGGATTTTGATGGCTTAATACCATCTTACCGCAAAAACTAACTGTGGCATTCCTTATTATGTTTACTTGGTATAATGGCGATGAATTTGGCACAAAAAGGTACAGGTTCCTAGATTCCTACTATATTCAGCAAAAAAGGCAACATTATTGTGGTTTTGTTTCAGGAATACATTGGGAACTTTTAAATAATTGACAAAAACAAATTAAGATAAATTTTTTATTTCATTCTTAAACCACCACCGTAACTTTGATTATATAATTTATGCAACATCATCACAATATAGTCATGCAACATCACAAAAATCGATATATATTCACTTTGATTTACATGCAATAGTTGAACATCTACTAAAAGACTTAAAATTCATATATAATTCTAAATGATCTGCTTTGTACCTTCCGGTGTAGTTACATATTAAAAATTAGGTAAATACACTACAATTTTCTGAGTAATAAATATCAACTGAATGTACTATATATTAATAAATTAAATCTTTAGGTTAATTAAAAATCAATTCTGTATTAAAATTAAGTAATTCATTTAGTCTGCTGTAAATAATGTGAATTATTTAAGCATAAACAAATTAATTATTGTTTCGTTTTTATTTATAAATTGAAACGAAAAATGTGAAAAATATTTATTATTGTAATAACAAGAACACAATTTTTTAAAAAATTTTTTTAAATAAATATTTAGATAAATTAATTCCATATGCATACATTTACATTATTATATAAATCTTGTTAAATAAAGTTTCTGTTGTAGTATTTTGATATGAGACTGTAATTACGTTATGCAATAAAATAAAAATATATATATATATTTAACTGAAAAAAAAAAAAAAAAAAAAAAAAAAAAAAACTTTCTGTTGCATATTTTTATTTCTTTTCTAATTGCATTTTAATCTTTGACTGACATATTAATCTTCATATCCAACTAAAATTATTTTAATATACATTTTTTTAATTCTTGTTCAGATACAAAAATTGTACCATTATAAACATAAATGAAAAAAAGTTATAACTTTCACTTGAAAAATATTATGGAAAGATATCATTCTTGATCACATTCAATTAGCATTAATATATATATGAAAATTAATCATATATGAATTAATTATATATATGACAATTAAATATATGCAATTTACATAATAAATCCAAAATATATATTAAAAATAAAATATAAGAAAATATTTATAATCAATATTTTATAGCAAGAAAAAAATAGTTTTTTTTTTTTTTAGTTTTCATATATTTACAGATTTAGAATCCCTTTTTTACTACTTACAAAGCATTCTCTTTCAAAAAAAAATCACTTCAGATACATTTGGCATTTTACAAAATTCAAACTCACATCAACTAAAACAATTTAAATGCGCTATGATACGGAGATGGGAGCTTCATGAGATTTTTATATCACAGTGACAACTGTGAAAAACTCATCACTTAAATGACAAATCGTAGAATTATTTTGAAGCAATTTGTACTTCCAAAACGGATTTTTACATTTAGGAAAGTTTAATTGTCTTTTGAGAGAAATTGAACAAAACGTCACAATGATGTTATCAAAGTCACAGTTTGTCACAGTGACAGTAAAATCGTGAAATGACACTGTGATGAGATTATCTCTATACATCACTACTACACAATATTCTAACATCTATTATTTGAAACAATGAGATAAAATATGAACTTTTAAAAACACTCATATAAGCAACATTGCAATGGAAGCTCATTTGCTCTAAATAATCATAAGCGATGTAATAACAGTCAAAAGAAAAAGAATGTGTTCAGTGTATATAGCTCGTGTATAGGCAGGACTGGTACAGAAATTCTTGCATTTTTAATTAAAGTATTCCATATTCAAAAGCAATCTTCGGAGAAACAAATCTGTAAGGGGGGGAGAAAAAGATTTTACATGAACCCTTGCAGAATTAGCATTTTTTTAAATCCACATACATTTTTGTCCGGAAATTATTTTTATCGAAATCAAAAGAATGCCTTGTTATGTTATTGATCAATAAGTTTTTAGTCTTGTTTTGTCCTAAGTCTTGTTTTGTTTTTAAAATTAAAGAAATTCAATTATAAATTTAGAATCTGAAAATTCATATTAGAATGAGATCTATAATCGTTTGATTCATCGCCGGAACTTTAGAAATATTACTGTACCATACATCGCTGCTATTACTACAGATTAAAAATGTCTTCAATATGACATCTAGAATCTGAATATTTTGAAAAACTTGATCTGAATGAATCTGATGTCTTAAAAATGTCTGAATCTGACGTTTTAAAAACGTCTTGAAATGTCTTGAATCATCTTGAATTTTTAATAAATTAAAAATGTCTTGAATATGGCTCGTTTCGAAAAAAAAAAAAAATAATGTAAAAAATAAGTACACGCGGTCAGAAACAATAAATAATTCAGAGCGTGTCTCTAATGTTTTAGGCATTGAAGGATATTGTGTCAGATGTTTCTAAATCAATATGAAATTGCGATTGAATAACTATTGCCAGATGTAGGAAACTACTAGTGAACTAATGTTAGACTTCGAATAGTACAAGAAGGCTCAAAATATTTGTTTTAGTCCACAGTGGAAAATTTTGCAGGAATTAATTTTTGGTGTTAAGAAAACATATAATATGCGAGTAAATTCGGTATAAATGTGAGATATTTCTGGATAATCCATTATGGGATTAATATCTTTAGTAATCTCACCATTTATGCAGATTCATTTTTTAACACTTGCAATCATGTTAATGTATTTGCAATTGTGTAATGGATATTTGCAGTGCGGTAAAACAATTATAAGGGGTTAGATAACTAGGATAACTAGCATTATTTGAATAATAATTTACATTATTTTGAAAGGGTAGTTTCAATCAAATTGATTTAACTGGCTATTTGGGTGCAATATTATTGATTGGTATTCTATTCAAATGCTAGTCATATTATTTTTAAACTCTTTCAGCAAAGATATTCTTTTTTTTTTTTTATATTTATAAAAGAATAGACGGGGATTACCAAATTTCATAAGAAACCATTGACAATATTAGGAAGAAATAGTATAAATGCATCACAAGTTGTGATGGTATATACTATATCCATTTACATTAACATAAATAACAGATTACGTTTCATTTGACATTTGCTTAATAGCTTTTTACCAATATGACTAATGTTGTATAAAACATCAGTTATTAATCATTTGCTAGTAATATTGATCATTTTAATTAAGTCAATTTTAACTATTCAAATCGGTTAAGTCAATCGGTCAATCGGTAAAATCGGTTAAGTCAATTTTAACTAGTCAGTTCGGTAGATTGCTCTGAATAAGAATACTTTAATGAAATATTTACGTGTTAAAAGAAAAATACACATAATTACGATCATTTAGATGAACGTCGTGTAAATGTTCAACACAATAAAAATTGCAAACAAAGTAAGCATTGCTTGCAAATAAGTGTTAAAGTGCAAAACAAAAGTTGATTCTAACAAACAGACAAAGTACACAATTGATGCATTTGTACTCAGAATGCTCATTATGTAATGCATGCAGACAAATTTGTTCATGGAAATTGGACGAATTTGCAAATACAAAAACACATTTAATTCATATTTCCTTTTTTCAAAAGAAATATTTTTTACACAATGTAAATGTTGTTTACTATTCTAAACTTTTGAATTGAATTTTCTCTCAGGATGAACATCTAACTCTAGACATCACAATTATTGGAATCGTATATTTAGCCATCCGAAAAAGACTGGTCTTGGCATTGCGTCAAAAAGTTAGATACAAGAATGCAATGGATTGGAATATTACGCAGAAAAACATAGATAACTAAACAATAAATTTATTATTTGGTTATCTACTACGTTTCATTTGATATGGTTTTGAGATTAATTCTAACCATTTGGGTAAATCAGGCATGCACAGACTTGTGAAGGCCACAGGCCACAAGAACTCCATGTAATTTTATTTTCCATGAAATTTTACAAAAAGAAAAATATTGAAAATACTATACACAAGTCATTCATTTCTTTATATATACATTTCATTTTAAAAGTAAAATTATTAATGCGCGATATTACATTAATTGAATAAGCATTTCAGAATTTGATTAGATTTTTGAAGTTACCAAGCGATTTAGTCAGACTTTTTAATTATTGAACTTTATATTATTGATGACTAAAAATATTCACATATATTTGTTAATAAAACTTACTGCACTTTATTAAATTATTTAGCAGTAATTGTAATTATTTAGTAATAATAATAATAATAATAATAATAATAATGTTGTTCAATTTAAATGGGACATGTTTTCGGCAAAACATATAGAAATGAAAAAAAAATTACGTTGATGGCGATCTGTGTTGAAACTAGTATGCTGACAACGAATCTGGTATTTTAGTTTGTAATAATATAAAAACTTCTAATGGAATATTTTTCTAATATTTATATGTTTACTTTTTAATAAAATAAAACTGGGTCATATTTTCTGTTTTTTACACTTTTATAAAAGTCTGAAAATTTTGAAAAAAGAACGCTTATATATATATATTCCATTCGATGTTTTTTATGTTATTGCAAATTAAAATACTAGATCCGTTGTCAACATTCTAGTTTCAATACAAGATCGCCAACAATGTTTATTTTTATTTCTATGATATGTCTTGCCGGAAACATGTCACATTTTAAAATTTTACAACATTATCACATTATCATTATTATTGCTAATCATATATATATATATATATATATATATATATATATAATTATATATTATATTATATATATATATATATAAATATATATATTAAGTGAAGTGAATAATGCGAGCCACAGCCTGTGCATTCCTGGGATAAATTAATCCAATTGCAACTTGGTGATACATGCTGTAAATAATAATAAATATATGCTGCGAAAATTTTTTCAATAAAAAGAAAGTTGAAAAAGCTTCCTAAATTTACATGAAAGAATACCAACATGAAAGATACAAAAACAATTATAAAAGATACAAATACAATTTACATGAAAGATAATAAAATTGATTCGATTGTCATTTTAAATATTGAGATGAGTTCTATTGCAATGTAATCCATTAAAAATTACGATGTTATTAACCACAGGATCAGTCTTTATCGGTGGGTTTATCAATAAAGATTTCTATGAATTCTAGACTAAAAAAATTCATTCAAACATGAGCGAGAAATCATTAGGTACAACTCAATCTAAAATTTTATACAAACAAGTATTAAAAACATTGTATTCTGCTCTATATGAATATCTTAAACAGATACTAATTCCATTTAACAATAATTCTAAATGAGCCTATTATACAACAAGATACATGCAAAGGACACATTGAAAACAACATTTATTTTATAAACTTTAATAGGTTCATTATTGTTGAACAATGAAATGATCTGTTTTAACAATAGATGTAGTAGACAGTAAAATTGTTTCTATGAGCTGAAGAAAATGTTCATAATTAATTAGAAGATTTTAATTTACTTAAAAATATTTTTGATTGCATATTAAGGAATTTAATGAAGTTTCAATTTATTTAATTCTTTTATTAAATATTGTATGATTTTATTTCATTATTTTTCTCAGTAGTTCACTTTCGTCAACTTTACTAAAGCATATGACTAAATCATGAAATGATAGTTTAGAATATTTGGAGTATATCTACCCCTTTTCTAAAATTTCTCAGGTCCTGGTGGCATTCTCCATCCTCTAACTGTCCTAGGTACTCCACCCTGCTACTTTACTCAGAACACTTAGTCTGTGTTTGTCCTGCTGTATTTATCTTCTCTTTGATCTTGGCTTGCCAGTCTCTTCTTCTCCCGCGTGGCACGTCAAATATAATTTTCCGCTTTGTGACACTTTCTAGGTCGACTGTCTTTCTAGCTCGACCCACTCTTGGGCCACTGGAAATGCACCAAAACACCTGGGAAGCATATAAAATTATATATCCTCATATTAGATTTAGACCCACTATAGACATGTGTTTTGAGTGAAAAAAATTGAAATATAATGATTTATTAGTATTGAGTTTATTATTATTCTTACATGTAAACATAGATAATATAATAGTAATGATAGTAAACGCACATTGTAAAGAAATATAGGGCACCAAAAATGAAATACAAAAATTGAAATCATTAAAAAATATTTACCTCTTATACACTCATGTCCATAAATTAAGGATAATTCAGAATCACACAGAAATTGAACTCTAAAATAAAAATTCTACCAGTAGAATTATCACACACATCTTGAAGAAGAATATGCAAATTACAGGAAACCACCAGATGGCGCGGATAGTACGCCACAATGACGAGAGTGTAAGAGAGGGGTATACAAGGAATGGTGGCAAAGAAGTAAAATTGTTCACAAGCGCTTTAAAAGCCTTTCAGTACGATAACCGCATAGTTAATGGCACAAAAAAACATTTGGATGATTTTTTACGTGGTAGAATTATCGGACGACTGGAATGTGGACGTACCCAGCTGGAAGTATCCGAGGAACTTGGAATCGCCCAGAGTGTCATCTCCAGTCTTTGGCAACGATTCCAATAGGATGGTAATGTGAGTAGATGTTACAGCGCAGGTCGCCACCCGAGATACAACGCCGAATGAGGACCGGTATTTAGCATTTACTGCCAAAAGAAATAGACGGAGCACATCATCAGACCTGTCTCGTCAGCTCTCTTCAGCTACCGGTACGACAGTTTCAAGGCAGACCGTGTATAGACGCTTAGGGAACATTGGTCTATATGCTCGTAGGCCTGTCAGATATGTTCCACTTACCGCAACTCACTGTCGCCTGCGATTAACCTGGAGTAGAGAGCATGCATTGTGGACACCGCAACAGTGGTTTGGTGGGATGTTTTAATACGAGTCCAGGTTTAGTGTGCAGTCTGAATCTCGCCGGACTTTCATATGGAGAGCGCCAGGTATCCGTTACCAACAAGAGAACACCATTGAACGACACCGTTACGGTGGTGCAGGATGGCTCGTTTGGGGAGGAATTATTCTTGGTTCCAGAACTGACCTGCATGTTCAGAGTATAACGATGACGGGCCCCATCTATCGGGATGTCATTCTGGAACAACATGTACGTTTGTTTCGGGGCGCCATGGGTGGTGAATTTCTGTTTATGGATGACAACGCCCGCCCTCACCGTGCAAACATTGTAGACGAATGTCTTCAATTGGAGGATATCATCCGTATGGATTGGCCAGCATACTCACCGGACTTGAATCCAATAGAGCATGTGTGGGATATGCTTGGCCGACGAATTACAGCCCGTCAACCCCCTCCCACCTGTCAACCGGAAGTACGGAGGGCATTGCTTGATGAGTGGTGTAATATTCCCCAAGATCAGATTGATAATTTGATACTCAGCATGCCTAGGCGTTGTAAGGCCTGTATTGCATCGTCCGGGAGACATACTCCATATTAACCATCATACTCACCATGTTATACTGTTTTTGTAAATAGGTTCTTTTTTTGAAATTTGCTCCAGGGAGTAAAAATCGCAATTTTTATTAATTATGTCAAATATATAGCATCTTTTTGCACTTTACCTTTTGTTTAATAAATAGACTTTACAAATAAGTCAAATTTGTTTTGCTTCTGTCTCTTTCTTTGCCTGAACTTCATTATCCTTAATTTATGGACATAAATGTATTTAGATGTTTCAAAATGAGTTTATCCATCATGAGTTCGCAGAATCAAAGGTTAATTTTTCTCATAATTTCGACAGTTAATTTTTGAATATAAGGATGCACACATAATGTTTTTTTTTAATACATTGGTTTTCACTACTTTGGCCATTAAAATAAATATATTTTGTGAAATTTTGATAAATCTCTAGGGCCGGAAAAAAATATTCAAGAAGGCTGCATCCGGCCCGCGGGGCACGAGTTGGCCACTCCTGATCTAATAGCAGTCATACAATAAGGACTTATATATTTTAAGCGTATTTTTATCTGCTATAAAAAAATTCTTCATTTGCAAGATTTTATTGATTATGATAATGAAACCTTTCATTAGCAGATTTGATTATCTGTTGATAATTTTTGGAGTATCAGTATTACATGATGACACAAAAACATTTATGCGTTAACGGCAATATAATTAAGGGCCTTAGTAACTTGGTGTAAAGTGAGTTGGGATTTTCAAACAAGGGATCTCTGTTCAAAACATGACAGCCTAAATCTAATTGAAAATTCCCGTGTCTACGCCTAGGATAGTCAAGAAAAATCCATATTCAGGAATGCGCTTAAGTTGAGTTTGATGAGTAGGATGAAGGGAGTGGGAAGTCTCGGATGTCATCACTGGTGACAAATATGATTGCAGCTTAGCAAGCTCGTGTAGTTTATCTTTGGTAACTCTGAATTTGTAGCAAGTTTGTCATTCCGTTGGCAACTGTTTTCGTATTAAAATGCTCGACATTTGGAAAAAAAAGATGTCGTTTTAATAAATTCTCTAGTTCTTCTACCATTTCATTGATCGTAATAAAGCAACAGTAGGGGGTCATAATGGTTTTAGAAATAAGGTGAATTCAGATTTCAGTGCAGTGCTAACTGCCCAAGTCTTAGAGAACTTGCCTAAATTAAAAATCTAAATATTTAAAAGTGCCTTTTGTTGGTTAGATAAATTTGGATTCTTGTGTTTATTTATTTCATTCCAGATACAACGCATAAATGGAATTTTAAGGTATCTGATTAAATTCTACACCAATTTTTATAAAACAGATTGACATCATGAATTTTTATATTAATATATATATATATAAATTTGTAATTTTAGTTAAATAGATAGATATAGCTTGATGGTTGAATGGTTAGAGCTCTGGTTTCGGGCTCGAGTCTCGGTGGTAGTAGTTCGGAATCTACTTTAAACCGTAGGTACCGGTCTACTATAACTGTTTGGGAGTAGGGTTGACATCCCTACACAGTAAAAAAAAAAACATGTGTCTAGAAATCTGTTGTTGGTAGACACTTTGGTTTTACCATATATATATAATATATATATATATATATATATATATATATATATATATATATATATATATATATATATGTATATATATATATATGGTAAGTGTGGTTTTTAAAAAAACGCAAACTGGTTTATACAAAAATATTTTTGTTATTTAATATTGTTTGTACTTTAACTCCCTCGTGCCCTTGAAAATATATATTCCAAACCGCTATTGATAGTAGAGGCATTCATCAAAATGATGGTACTTTTTAAAGCAGTCACCCAAGGGCTGTGATTTATGGGGACAAACACATGGGGCATATATGTTTTCGTACTGAATAAAAAAAAAGTTTTTTCATCCAGTGAAAATTGAAAATTTTCCGTGTAAAGTTTTCGACAAGAATCAAACCATCAATTCAAATTCGTAAGTCACATACAGAAAAAGTTTTCTTTTAACTTAGCATTAAATAAATTCTCAAACTATGTATAGGCATTTTATTTTATTTTTGCAAGATTAAAGTCATTTCTCAAATAAAATGCTGTACAAGTTTTAATAAGTTATTTAACGTGACTAATAAATGTAAACTTGACATCAAATCATAAAAAAATTCTTCTGAATTAAGTAGTTTTTATGTTAGTGCTAATTCATCAACAGTCATTATGCGTTATGCAGATTTAGTAGATAGGAGCACCTGATTTTATTATGAAATCAGTCTGATTTATTATGTGCTGTTAAGTGAGATGCATTTGTAATAGAAATAAATGAATAATAATCTTCCGTCTTCAACTTTCAGTCTCCTGATTAAATTCGAGACGCCTTAGAAATATCCGAATTCCGCCGAATAGGACCGGCAGTATCAGATGGGACATGATTACCATTTTAGTGAATGGAAGACACTGACTTTACTCTTTGAATTAATGCGCCGCTGTGAAAGATGAATAACAAAGAGATAGGGTTCTCGAAGCTTTTAGACTGTCGTAAGATGCAAGGAATGTCGTTTCTTTCAATTTTCTGGCATTCATTATAATAATCATTTTATCAGCATTTATTTTAAAAAAATAAATTCAACTACTGAAAAAAATCACACAATTATAAAAGTTCATTGTTTCGTATCTTTCTCGCGTTACTCAATTCAAAATTTTGTATATCTCTATAATGAGGGTTTACAATAACGCGGATTCAATATAGCTTGGTTAGAAGGATTCCTTCCCCCCCCTCCTCCAAAAAAATAAAAATAAAAAGAAATAAAGTAAAAGGAACAGTCGTCAAATGAAAAAAAAATTCTACGATTTTGCTTACACAAGAATCTATTTTTCAGCTAGGTAGACATATTTAGTAATAAATAGAAACAGAATATATAAATAAGCATGCTTAACACACATTAAAACATATTTTGGGCTTGATGGCTAAGTGATTAGGGCTCTGACCCTCGGAGTCACAGATTTCGGATGCGGGTCCTGATAGTGCCATGAATGTTTGTAGTATCATCTTTAAGCAGTAGGTCCCGGTCTAATATGACTGTAGAGCGTTGGGCATAAGGCTGACGGGCTGACCCCGTAAAAAGTCAGCATCACGGAGCCAAGTCAGACTTCTACCTGCGAATGCTCCATAACAAAAGAAGCTGCCCCCTTTATACAGTCCTATACGAAAACATGGGAAATTTCAATTTGAGAGTCCGATTATCAGACTCAGTCTATTTAGAACACGCATACAGTTTTATCCATATTTCAGAGAATACATACATTATTCACCACTGTCTGGGCCTGAATGGCCGAGTGTCTAGCGCTCTGGCGCTCGGAGCCACAGATTTCGGGTTCGAGTCCCATCGGTGCCATGAATGTTTGTAGTAGTTCGGAATCCACTTTAAGCCGTAGGTCCCGGTCTTCTATGATTGTAAGAGCGTCACGGAATCAAAGTCAGACTTCTACCTACGGGTGCTCCATCAGAACAGAAGCTGCCCACATCTACCTTTCTTCCATGAGGGACACGATAATAATAACAACACCACTGTCTGATTCTGGCGCCTAATACTAATTACAACTTTCAACAGAACTCAGTTTCTAACCTGCTAGCGGCGTCCGTTACAGTCACTAGAGGAAAAGATCAGACGGTGATTTTGAAAACACTTATAAAAGTGACTTGCATCAATAGTCATGTTGTTTGAAAGGAGTTTTCTGGTTTTTCTCGCATGTGAAGCAGTAACTCTAGTAGTCTGTATGAAGACAATACTTGCAGAGGGGTAAAATGAATCCACTGATATTAAATAAAAAATATTTGCCACTAGTGGAAAATGAACTATTGTTCTCTTACATGCTCGATAGCCCATACTCCTACTAAGTCATAAACAGGGGTTTTATTGATTAATTAAATCGAAAATGTAAACGAAATCTTTATGTACCGTCAAATAACAAAATATAACATAATCAATTGCCAACACTTAATAAGAACTCAGTTTGTTCAGAAATTAAAAATTATTGAAGCAATGAAAAATTAATACTTTAATTAGTCTCCTAAAAGCTTCATTATAATAAAAAATATGTATTAGAAACTATTTCAGTAGATAATTTATAGCACCTAGAATAGCTAAAATGTAATTTCAGAATCATAATATTTTATGAAAGACTTAACTCAAAAATATGTGTACATACCTAATTATGCATGCTATCATAGATGTGATAACTGATATTAAACGTCGAATAAATTAATTTTGTGTGCCAAAATGTATTAATTTTAATTTAATTATCACAAAATCTGGTTGATAATAATAAGTACTTCGATTTTTACAATTTGCATTGTCAGAATTTAGTAACTATTTGTTAATTTTTTGTTCTAAATGCAAAAATAAGTGTTTGAAGAAAAAATATACCAGCCCCTAGTCCAAATGATTAATAAGTACAGAGTGATTATAATTAAAGTCTCACTTTCAAAATGCTGTAAAAAAAAAAAAATTCGTCACAATGAGTTCAAATTTGAACTGAAGATACTTGAAGAAGGTCGATACAGTATGGCATCAAAAGTTCCACCGATTTTTTTACCATCAATTTGGATGGGAAAAATTGGGTGAATCCTGCCGGGTGTATGGGCCTTCCACTACCAGTCCACAACATTTGAATGACTTAGGAGTCATTTTTTCTGCCAAAAAAAAACCAAAACAATCAAGCACATTGAGCACTACAGTTGGTTTTAATTTGCAACTCGTGTTAAATACATTGTAATTTCGATTCAAAATATCGCTGGCAGCCGAATTCACTTTCTTTATGCCGCTTACAAGGCCGTCTATTTATACACTTTGGAACTTGTTTTTTTAATGCAGTTACTTCGCCCCTTCTTCAAGTATCTTCAGTTCAAAACTCATTATGATTTCACTCACTATGACGAGTGGTGTCTTTTTTACACCATTTTGAATGGGGGACTTTAATTATATTTTTTGTGAAAGAACATCTTTTGTTTTCTTATTTAAAGATGTCAATTTATACGAATTATCCTTATGCATTTCAAAAAAATAAATTTTTGAATAGAATTCTGCAGAAAAAAATTATATATGAAAATGTCAGAAAACAATTTTTTATGTATATTTTTTCAATTTTGCAGTAAAAGAATTAATATTCATTATGAGAAAAATTGCTCTTGCTTTCCCGAAAAATAAAGAATTTTAGCATTTTATTAATAATTAACATTTAATTTTATTCAAAAATATACACTAACAAATACTTGTTAGACTTTTTAGTTAAAGAAGAATAATGGATAAGTTTAGCGCTTGTTTCTATAAGACATTTGCCCCGCCCACTCAGTCATAATTGACAAGCACAAAAAACTAATGAAAATTACCCGAAATACTATTAAAATTTGCCATTTATTGTTGCATATTTGGGAATATCAATAATACGAAAATTTAGATATTATCACAAAAAGTTTTGAAAGAATTCCATGATGAAAAGTACACACCCGGTTACAGATACGGAGGGGAAGGTGGATGATACGGTTTGAATCCAATACTTGTTAGGGGTGGTAGTCAAGCATATAGGGCGTAAGCAATTTGTAAAAAAGTTTAACAATTATTGTGTACATTTTTCGACTCATTTTTTTATTTAAATTGAAAATTTAAAATTTTAATTATTAAAAATTAAAAATTATTTTTATTGTAATTAATATCCCGCTCAAATTACTGCTCTCTCCTATTACACCCCTTTGTTTGAATACGTCCGATTCAGCGACTTGCCAATTTTTCCACACGATAACTTCTGGCTTATATATATATATATATACAGGGCGATTATAATTAAGTCCCACTTTCAAAATGCTGTAAAAAAACACTAGTCAACTGAGTTCGCATTTGAACTGAAGATACTTAAAGAGGAAGGGGGTGGGGACAGAGAACAGTATGGCCTCAAAAAAAAAGTTCCACAGATTTTTTCGACCCGATTTGGTATGACCTTGCCGTGGTGGATGGGCTTTCCATTAAAGTGTCAAAAATTTGAATGATTTGGAAGTCATTTTTCCGACAAAAAAACAGAAACAATCAAGCACATTGAACCCTACAGTTGGTTTAATGCGCAACTCATGCCAAATAAGTTGTAATTTCGATTCAAAATATCACTGGCAGCCGAATTATCTTTCTTTGTGCTGTTACAGCGCCATCTATTAATATATTTTGAAACTATTTTTGATGCCGTACCGTTTTCCTTCTTTAAGTATTCTTCAGTTCAAATTGAACTCATTGTGACGAGTGTTTCTATTTTGGCAGCATTTTGAAAGTTGGATTATAATTAATGATGATTAATTAATGATAATGATTAATTATAATCCTGTATATTAAGATTATATATATATATATTTATATAGGATCATAATTAATGCATTTGATTTAAAACTATATATATATATATATATATAGTTTTTATATCAAACGCATTAGATGTATAATGAAATTTGAAGACATTAAAATAATTTAAATTTAAAACTTCTTTTGACAGGAGACGAAAATTTTAATTATCGAAGTACGATTTAAACAGAAAACATTGTCAACGATCGATTGCTAGTAAATCTCTTCGCTTTAATCTAACCTTTAAATATTTGATGAACCAATAGCTTTAGCTTCTAAGTAATTTTTCTGTTAAGATCGTTTAGGGATTTAAACTACATCACTAAGGATATCTAGATTTTTAATGAAATGCTAAGCAAACATAGAGGAACTATTTGTTCAAATAGTGAATATTCGTTATCAATTGATTACTCCAAAAAGCAAAAAGAGTTAATCCTTTCAAAAGGATAATGGTGATACCTGTTTGGTAAATTGCAATGGACCTGTGTAAGCAAATTACATTAAAACTTCGAAAAAATTGGACACTTATTTACTCTAGTTTATAAAGACTTTTAAATTTAATAACAGTAAAGTTAAAAAATTATAAAATCACAAAGATTTTTTTATCTATTCTTGTTGAACAAGAGCAGGCCTCTTGCTCAATGAAAAATTTACGTTAAAAAAATAATTACAAGAAATTTGTGGTAATTGAATAGAGACTATTTAACGAATAAAAAAACCGACGAACTCATAGTTTGATATTTGCTCATATTTCTTCAATTCTGAATTTCTTTCTAAAATTAAAAAAAGCAATAGGATTTACATAATTTTTTACTGTGCTTTTTCTAGATATATTAATTAATTTTAACGTAATGAGTTTTTGAGCCGTCTAGATAAAGTGTCTATAAATGGACAAATTTCTGGGCTGATGGAATTTATCTCTAAAAACTCAATAAGAGAACCCGTACTGCAAATTCCAATATCTGCATCAGGTTGGTTTAATTCGTCGGTCGACGGTCATCTCATGCACTTGCGGGCTAAACAGACCGGTAACTACAGTTTCATGTGCATTCCGAGCTACCACAAACATCCATACCACCTCCAGAATTCGAACCTGAAGCCTGGGATACCAAAGACCAGAGCGCTAGCCACCGGCTGCATCTGCATTAGCGATGGCACAACAAATGCATAGATTGAATATCCTTCGATTTGTGCGACACTTCGAAGTGTTACCACTAACGGTATGTAGGGGCCATGTAGGGCAAAAAAGGGCATGTTATAAATCTGCTATATTGTGGTGACTATAGTGAATGATGTTAATTTTTAGGCGTTTGAAATGAATTATTAAAAAAAAAAAGGTTGTGTTAATGCCATATAAAAGAGCGGGATTTTTTTTTAGAACAAAATATTGTAACATGTTAAAAAGGTAGTGATTTTTAATTAAATTTTCAAAAATAAAAATATTTTTTATGTTAAAAACTGAGTTCCCAATGTCATGTACAACATTAATTTTCCTGAAAAAAATATAATGAAAATATACAAAAGAATTTACAATACATGCGCAGAATGGGGCCTGATGGCCGAGGGGCTACTCGTTCTGGAGCTCGGCACCATAGGTTTTGGGTACGAGTCCCGAAAGAAGGTACCATGGATGCTTGAATCACCTTTAAACCTGTAGGTCCGAGTCTAATAGATCGTAGAGCATTGTGAGGGGTAATGTTACTTCTCGTGTCCGTAACATATCTTCAAGCTACACGTGCCACCTGGGTAATGATAAATGAATAACATCTTCCTTGTTACAGCTCCCACGACATGCCTCTTCAAGGCCAGTGTGTATTGGCTGCTCACAGCAAAAGATCAATATAAGCCAGACCGCGAAATAATTAAAAAAGTACATTCAATACATGGTACTACATGATGATAAATACGAGTCCATGATGCCATGATATCAAATACGAGTCCACCTTGCCATGATACTAAATACGAGTCTATGATCCTACATCATACCGTGAAACTAAATACGAGTCCATGAAACTAAATATTAAGTCAATGCTTATAGGAAAGGCAAAAAAGCAGCCGTTAGATAAAAATAATATGTGGGAAGATCCTTCAATAAATGCAGGGTTAGTAAGAATATCAGGTCGGGCATGTGGATAATGAAGAAAATTGGGGTGTTAGAAATATGCACTCCCCCACACACATACATATACACTGAAGTGACAAAAGTCATGGGATAGCAAT
This sequence comes from Caerostris extrusa, assembly GCA_021605095.1. Classification (NCBI taxonomy): domain Eukaryota; kingdom Metazoa; phylum Arthropoda; class Arachnida; order Araneae; family Araneidae; genus Caerostris; species Caerostris extrusa. The sequence goes on from BPLR01006775.1 coordinate 72,929, forward strand.
ATGCCAGATGGCAGTAGCATCGCGTAGAACAGGTATAAATGCGCAGTGCTTTCGCAGAGTCATTTCTGTTCAAGTTATTCATGAAGAGGTTTTGACGTGATGATGACCGCACGACGGGAATTAACAGACTTTGAACGCGGAATGTTAGTTGGAGCTAGACGCATGGGTCATGCCATTTTGAAATCGTTAGGAATTCAACATTCCCAGATCCACTGTGTCAAGAGTGTGCCGAGAGTATGAAATTTCAGGCATAACATCCCACCATGGACAGCGCAGTGGTCGACCGCCTGCACTTAACGACCGAGACCGGCGACGTCTGCAAAGAGTCGTAAATTCTAACAGACAAGCAACACTGCGTCAAATAACCGCAGAAATCAATGTGGGACGTACAAGGGACTTGTCTCTGTTAGAACTGTTGGAGAAATTTGGCTTTCTTGGGCTATTCCAGCAGAAGACCGACTCGAGTGCCTTTACTGACAGAACGACATCGCTTGCAGCGACTCTCGTGGGCACGTGAGCATATCGGTTGGTCCCTAGATGAATGGAAAACCGTGGCCTGGTCCGATGAGTCACGATTTCAGTTGGTAAGAGCTGATGGTAGGGTTCGAGTGTGGCGCAGACCCCACGAAGCCATGGACCCAAACTGTCAGCAAGGCACTGTTCAAGCTGGTGGTGGCTCCGTAATGGTGTGGGCTGTTTTTTCATGGCATGGACTTGGTCCTCTGGTGCGACTGCACCGAACATTGACTGGAAATGCTTATGTTCAGCTACTTGAGATCACTTGCAGCCATTCATGGACTTCATGTACCCAAACAACGATGGGATTTTTATGGATGACAATGCGCCATGTCACCGGCCACAACTGTTCGCGATTGGTTTGAAGAACATTCTGGACAATTCCAACGAATGATCTGGCCACCCTAGATCGCCCGACATGAATCCCATCGAGCATTTATGGGACATCATCGAGAGGTCTGTTCGTGCCCAAAAATCTGCACCATCAACGCTTTCACAATTATGGACGTCTATCGAGACAGCATGGCTCAATATTCCTGCAGAAGACTTCCAACGACTTGTTGAGTCCATGCCACGTCGAGTTGCCACGGTTATTAAGACTTATATATACATATATGTAGGAATGTGCAGAACAAAAACATAGAAAATGAAATAAACAGACAAAAAAACAGAAAAAGTGAGTGTAAAACATATGAACAATACGATTAATTTGCACATTTAAACTTTACATTTGTACTATTTGTACATTTGTGGGCTAGTACATTTGTACTATTTGTACATCTTTTAATGTGTCCCATTAAATGATAGGTATTAATTAAAAAGTAAAGGAAAAATTACAATATTTGATGTGAACGTTAATTGAAAATAACAAACATTGCATCATGAAATCTATACACAAACATGAACAGGTAAAAGGTCAAACACTTCAGAAGCAGAAATAACAGAAATAAAAAAAAAAGTTTAAAAGTAAGGCTTTTATTTGACCTTGACAATAAACGAGTCAACCAGAAAATCAGCAATAATCCATAAGGAATTCAGTTATAAAAACTAAGATTGCTTTTTCGAGAAATACGTCCTAAAACTGAGGGAGAAATGAATCATGATAAAGTAGTAAAAATTCTAACCTCATTTCCAACAAACATTTTTTTTTTTGTGGGAGTATATAATGGTATATTCTTGAAGATGTGGATGCTTGTGGAAATTCAATAAAAATTTTAAATCAACTTTGTGTTTTACGATATTTTTTTATATATTCTGTCACTCAAATTATTTAACAAATAAAAGAAGAAAAAAGTACTTTCTTTTCATATAAATATGAATGATTTCTTTATATAGTAGATTGCGATAAAAACATAAAATTTGCATCACCTTCAAAGTTACTGCAATTTATTCCAGTTCTTGTTATTTCAGAAAAATTGCCTAGTATTTAAAATAAAAAAAAAAAGAAGATAGTGACATCTAAATTCAGTTGTTAAAAATTTGTTTCATTTGTGCATTTTGAAAACATATTTCAAGCAGATCACCAATAGTGGTTAAAACCATTATCTCGTCAGCTGCTGGAAATGGAATTTGCATAAAAAATGTATAGAATCAAATAAAAGAAGAAATCATAATGAGAATTTATTTCTTAGAAATGGAAGGAGCATTTCATTTTCATCATTTGCTGAATAAATTTCTTATCTTGTAAATGGTAATGCCAAATATTTAAATATACATTATGTATAAGTTTGAAAATTACTGAGCAGACATTTTATGACTCTTTCTGCTTCAATTAAAATAACATGTGGAATAATTGTAAAAGAAAAGATAATGACATATTGAATAAATTGCTTTTATTTTTGAAATTTCCCTTTGTATGTAGTGTTTACTCAGTACCGCATAACCTATGCAGATAATTAATTATCTCTCAAAGTATATAAACCTCATCCATATATAAAGACATCCATGAAAATTTCAGAAGATGTATCTCTGCATGAAATGTCAGGTGCTGGTATGAGTATGTATGATATATAAATATACATACGATATATAAGTATACATACGCTAATCTGCATATATTGCAATAAACATATGCATGTATGCGTGAGTTTATATGTAAGGTATGAAGGCATATATGAGGCATGATTTGTATATGTGTATTGATGCATGAAAGTGTATACATACAAACACATACGTATACCTCGGTAACTGTGTCTTTCAACGGTGCTGGATTGATAGTATCTGGTGCTTTGCTCCTCCAGTTCAAAAAGCAGACGTCCGGAATCACTCTCCAGTATTAATCTGAACTCGTTCGTAAAGAGTACAGGGAGCCCATTGCTATCTGGTCCTGGAAACCTGTTATCTTGCCCATGATAACGGACCCTTCTCTGTCGTCCGTTGAGAGGGACACACACAACTGGTCGCCTTGTATAGTGGCCTGAATTGTGAAGACGCCTTCGCACCTACTAGCGGATATTCTTCTCCCTGATGCTGCAGAGTGGTCGCAAGATGAGGCACAGAAATATTTCTTTTCCTTTTCAAACGAAATAGCTATAAAGAAATAGCTATAAAACGGTCTTCTTCAGGGGGTTGAAGTTCGTGGTCACCCTAGAACATGTCTTCTGGACACAGAAGCTTTGGTTTGGTATTGATTCCAGAGACGGGGACAACACTGAGAAGCAATAAGACGCCTAGCAGCATCAGCTTGTGACAACCCCATTTCCATCCATATGACCGACTGCCACCTTAACGAATCTGTCAAACGGGTTCTCTCGGACATTGCGGCACCCACTGCCTATTGTCAACGAATCTGCTAACAAAAGTTGTAAATCAACAAAAAGTTACACGCGTAATTACGAAAGCCTGATATTTGCATATATTTTTCTCTCACCATATACCTGTTCTTTTCTATAAAATACAAGTTTTAGCTATCGTTTTTGCATAAATTTGCATAAAGTTCGTTTTTTATCGTTTCTATAAACTATAAGTTTTCTTGTTATAAGTCATTTTTTTTTATAATGAGCTTCGAAAAACATGTTGTTCCTTAACTTTTGAGGCCAGTATATTATAAGATACTATTCCATGATTATTATAAGATTCTATGCCCCTCTACGATGCATATTTTTCGGGAAAAATGTTCAACAAATAAGCCGTTATATCCTGTTCAAAGAATATTACGAATAGCAGAATTGAGCAATTTTTTAAAAACGGGAGCATCTGCAATATCATACAGCATGGTATGTTACATAAGAAGGGGCTCAATTATATTGAGTAATGCATGTAAACACTGAACATGCATATTGAGTCAAACATGGGCACCTGAACTGTACATGATCCCGCAGCGTAGTAATGGTAGCATGCAGACGCATAATTAAATAATTGAATTTCATTGGGGCAATTTCATGTCACCACAAGACATGCCAAAAGATCTGGCGTGCAATATAGGCTACATAATTATTTGGCCTCTGTTCAGCCAAAAGTAACATAAATATTCCATATCTAAGCATACCTAGAGATAATCTGAAACGTGTGTATTGATTTTTTTAGAATATCATTCTGGAATCATAGGCTATGAAAAAAAGAACAAAAAATCAAGAAAAATCAGCTAGTATTCCAGGGAGACATATTAAGTTTGGCAATACAAATTCACACTTTGCAAAACAAATTCAACTTTTGCAAATCAAATTCACGTGTCTTTAAAATTAGAGTTTATTTACGTGCATATACGCATATCTTTATGAAGACGTACTTGAATGTACGTCAGAATATGTATCTCTTACATGAAACGTTATGCGCTGGTGTCGGTATGTACAATATATAAATATACATAAGGGAGAATTGGTGAAACTCATACACACATGAAATATAAAATAAAGTAATAAGATATTTTAATTTCATTATTAAGGCATGTTAGTCTTATGATACCTAGTATACCTAATAATATTATCTGGTAATTTTGACTATGTTTTACCTTATCTCTATTTCTGAAACCAATTCATATAATTGCACAAACTTAGATAGGCATTCAAGTGAAATTTCATTATCCAAGCGCATTAACTTGACTAGGGGTATACTGAGCTATCTGACTGAGAAACTTCAATTGTTAAATTAAAAGTTCTAACCATTTATCGGCTCTTATAGAACTGTGCAAACAATGGCTACTTGGTTTGGTCGCTTACTGGTGATCAATGGGGTCCTAAGACGAAGTGAGAAAAGAGCTACATATTACCCTTTACATATCAAAAGCAATCTACGGATAATTCCCTGGCGGTGGCATGGATGTTTGTTAGTAGTTCGAATCCACGTTAAACTGTAGGTCCGTTCTAATTGCCCTAAAGTTTGCACACAAAAAAATAGTAGAGCGACAAACTAAACCTACGATACAATCATAAATATGGTAAAAAGGATAAAAGAAATGATAAAAGACATGATAAAGAAATTTATTCTATTCATTCTCTATTTTCATGAAAGCTACAGGAGTTAATTTTATGTTAATCGTCTAATATTACATTAATAATATTAATATCCAGGCAAGCTTCACTTGAAACAGTTTAATTTTGTACTTTCAACATGAATCTATAAAGTGTTTAATGACTCCAATTAATAAACTAATATATCTGCAACTATACAACAACTGGTAATTTTTGAAATAATCCATTATTTGAAGAGGAAAACAAATAATCGGAAAAAAACACAAAAGATAACTTTTTGAACAAAATAAAAAATAAACAAATAAATATTCGTTTAAAGTACAATTGACAAAGAATTGTTAGAGAATGATAAAAAATAGCCCGAAGCACAAAAAGCACCTCAAGATTTTCTTTATTAGAAACACTTTCTTTATAGTTAACTTTACGAAACTAATTTTGCCAATTTAACAAGAATTTGATGCCATTTTATTGATCTTTAAAAGGAGTCAAAATAAAAATAAAAAATTTATTTGAGCAATCGTTAATAGATAGTAATATGATCTTTTACAAGAAATTATTTTTAAAATGGAATTTGTATTTGTATTTTGGGCAAATTTAGGTAAATCTTTCGAAATATATATTATAGATTATTTAACTTAGCTATATTGCAAAGTTATACATTTTCTTCATTTATTTTACATGGACGACTTATGGCTCAGTGGCTACGTGTGTCTCTGATGAGCATTTGACTGCTACTACACCACACCATATCACTGTGCATAGAGCTGAGTTGCCTATATACAGTTTGGGAATGATGTGAGTGAGAAGTCTGACTGGGTTCCATGACGCTCTTACAGTCATATGAGACTGGGATCTAAGGGATAAAGTGGATTTCCGAACTAAAAAACATCCATGGCACTGCTGGAATTGAACCGAAATCCCACCGAGCGCCAGAGCGCTATACACTCGGCCATTCAGGCCCCGAGCATTTCGTGATGTTCAGCCTGTTAGTCGGACTACCGTTAGTCGGCTATACTACCTGTTCCCGGAAGGAGTTCAACGACACGGAATTTTACCTGCTATACAGAAGCTGCCCTTTTTCCTTTTTTTACCATGAGAAGGAAAAAAGGGGCACTTCGTCATAGATGTTCATTATTCATGGGATACCCTCGTCCCGCACTGCAGAACACTGATGATTAGACACTCATTTGTTCACATTTTTGCTTTGTCTTATCATGATATATATTAGTGAATAATTTGTGAATAATTGATAATACTAACACACGGAAGCTTACGTTCAATTACGCTTTGTGATTTCAGAAATGACAATTCCATGGCATTTACGAAAGCGTACGTGAACATCTCTTATTAATGTTAAGGCTTCCTGGAGATATTTTCAGGTTTTTCCCTATCCAACACGCAATGTGGGCAGTTCCTTAATCATCCTCTCATATGGTGATAAAATATGAGTGATTTTATAAAGAAACTCAAATGTTAAATATTAAACTTAAATGTTAAACAGACCTTTAAACACCTTTGAAAAAAATGTTCATTATAAATACACATGTAAAAGTGTGTTTATGTAATACACAACAATACATTTTTACTCCTTGATAAAGACTTTTATAATCAATAAAATATAAAAATTTTATTAAAATAAATATGTTGTAACATATGGCTTTATTAGAAATTAATCCATTACAATAAGGATCACACACAAAGAAGGAACAAGCAGAACAAAAAGCAAACATACAGTAAGACAGTAATCGATAATAAGTCTGTTTTATACACCCCAAAATGTCAAACGGAGAGAGAGTAGTAAAGGGGGTATGTACTTTATTTAGTCCATGAGGCTTCTGGCTTTCAATACAAGTGTAAGACTTCTTGGCGCTGAGCTTCCTGTTCAGTCCTGGACATTTCAAAAGATGTTCTGAATTCATTGTTCCAGCTCTACATATTGAACAAGTGTTCGAGGCGAGGACACTTATCATATTTAGGTGTTCTGAAGACAATCGTGTCCAGTTCCCATTGAAAGTTGGAACAGCCACTTTTCTTGCGTAGTCTAGTGTTAAAAAAGAATTTCCTGCTGTCTTGAATAGTGTGCCCTTTTGCCTCCCTTCAGATTTAGTTATGAGATTATCTTTCAGTTTTTAAAGTCCTCTGTGAAAATATTTCATGAAAGATTCTGGTGGAACTTGTTTTCTTCACAATATTTCACATGGTTTCTATTCTTTGCAAGTGAATCTGCTACTTCGTTACCTTTTAATTCTCACGTGTGATTGTATCCACTGGAATGCAACTTGCTTGGCTTTAGTTCTTAAATATTTTATATCTCTTTAATTTTGAGTTATTATTGGGGTTTCAATGTGATGACTTAACGAGACAGCCGGTATGTCTGCCCAAATCTATAGAATATTACCACTTTAAAAAGCAATCATTATTTATTCTGATTGTTAAATTATTTATTGCTAAATGCATAGAGTATATTTCAAAGTTAAAATTTGTCATAAATTTCCCTACAAGTGCATACTGTGAAAGTATTTCAGAGTAGACATCCTGCAGGCAGCTACTTCGTCTGTTAAAATAGCCATTATTTATATAAATAAGCATATTTTTATAACAATATACATAAATTGTGTGTTTCAATAATATTTTTAAATTTACTTTTAATAATTACAGAACATTTCATTATGTTTTTTCATCATTCATAATTTTACTATTTCCAAGTGAGAGTTTTATTTTATAATATTACCTGTTAACATGACCTTGATTATAGATAGACATCGATATTCACGAGTCTTTGATTTTAGGAATAATTAATATCTCCAAACTTCGGGCGTATCTATGAATTTTAAAGATTGATTTCGGAAATGGAAGGCACCATGTTAGTTGATTTATTTTAATGCAGGACATGTTGGAAAAAAATGATATATAATATCCGTCAAGAATTCTGGAAAAATGTTGAATTTTATCTTCAAAGTAACTTTTAAAAACTACGCCAAATTTTTTAATATCTTTCATCTCGTAATCAAAATTTTCAAGACAAAAGATTGCAAGCAATCAAAATTGTTAGAATCATCTTTTACCTTAGTCAGCACTTTCTTAATAAATGAAAATTTTCATTTGTGGATATGCCCACGAGTTAAAAATATTTCCAGATAAGCCATTCACAAACAAAACGTGTTTTTACATATTTAACATGCACTCATATTCAGTTTAATTTTTAGTTTTTATTTCGCTTTAGAAATATTCCAGAAAAAAAAAAATTTTTGAATTAAGTAGCTTGGAGAGAAGTTTTAATTTAAATTTTCATGAAAAGAGAAATAGTCTCTAAATTATTCTTATGAGAACATTTCTAGGCAAGCCAATGCAAACAGTTTGGAAACTGATTACATTTTTAGTCTTTTGCCAAAGGTTAGTATTTCAAATAAAATTCATTTTTCTAACAGTACTATGCAATCAAAATTTCGAAGATAAGATAATTAATTTTCTAGTTATATGACAAAAATTAACGAGAAAACCTGAAAATTTAGAAGTAAGATTTATTTTCGATAAGGCAAATTGAATTTGACATGGTGCCTCTTATGAAGATTAACTTTGTGGAACGTGTCATTAGAAATAAGTATGATAGATTTTCAAGAAGAATTAAACGGTTTATATAAATATCAACAATTTTACTTAATTTTCTTTTAAATTTCAATAGAATTTACAAAAATATTATTTCGTAGGAGTTTAAATTTATTAAAAAAGGTACATTTTTGTGATGGGATTTTACACTAACATCAAACGAACACACACATTCTTAATTGGAAGTCCTTTGGACTTTTTAATGGAATACCAGTTTTAAAAACCAGTTGGATTTGACTTGGGTGAGAAAGTCAATATCATCAATATTTTCATTGACATGTAACTGATAATTTCTAAATCAAAAAATTTCTCATGAGAATATATGCATGCGAATGTTTGCCAGGAATTATTAGTTACTTCCATGGTTACTAATAGAAACAGCAGATTTCGTTCGATAATATAGCATTGCCTTCAGGATACGCAATAACATTTGCCTTCAGGATAAACAATAGCATTTGCCTTAGTAACAAAAAATAAATATAACAAAATTTGAAACATAACTAACGAGGATTTAACAACAAAATTTGAAATAATTTTATAATTTAATCCTAAATAACGCACATGCACTGCTAAATGTTTATTTTTAATAAATTGTTTTAACGTATTTAATTTAGTTCAATATATGATTCAAATATTATACTAAGAAAGGAGGGAGGGCTTGATCTTTAGGTAAAAGGCGTCTGTGAAATTAACAATTGTAAGAATCCTTGAGCATTGATCAATAACTATAGTCCAATCACGACAATAGCGTGGAATGATAAACATCTAGTTTAACGGGGGAAACGGATGAAATCGCTTATTTATTAGGGGTGCTGGTCAGATAGACGAGGCGCAAAACTGGGCTTTAAATGAGTAAAATATAATAGTAAGTTAAAAAATTTTTTCATTTAGTTTTTCTTTAATATCATGCAAGCTAAAATTTTAATTATTAAAAAATAAAACCATTTTATTGCAATCTCTTCTAAATTATCTTTCCAACCCTATGAAGCTGGTCTCTTTGAATCCGACTGACTTGGCTGCTTGATAATTTTCCCCTGATATCGGGGATCTGACTATATATCTATCTATTTTCTGTACCTATGTACGAAGATATAAAACTTTTTTGTTTTTAACATCGGAGAGCTTCATATACCACTTATGTATTTCACAGATGGGTGTATGAAGGAAGGAGAGTGCTTTCGGAGGGTTTTAGGGACAACCATTTTTCATTCCAGTCATATGAGGAAATCAGGAAAACCTTCGCAGGATGTCTGATTATCGATGAGGGACGTTATTACAAATATTGTCACAATTGCCATCGATAACTTCGATTATGAAAGTAGCCAGCACAGCGGTTTCAAACCTTCGGACCATGGGTATATAAGATAGCAGTGCACTTTGCCGAGTCGTTCACCTATGTCTAAGTGAGGATTATTTTTCAACCTCCAATAGAAAATTTAACTGGCAACTGTGAATAGCTTTACCATCAGAAATGAAATAAAATCAATGCTACATTTTCGCACAATCAAGGTGAACAACAACGAGTAATATACCATACAGATAGACGTTTTATTTTTCCCCCCTTTCATAATAGGCTGCTGCCAGCATAGTGGATAGTCCTCTACTTTGAAGCTCTTTCTTAATGGGAAAAACATTGTCCTCTCTTCCACTCTCAAAAAGAAGTCACTCGGCGCTAAGTCTGGTCTTGCAAACGCCACATGATAGGACATTTTCATTGAAATTAAGCAACACGCCTTTGGTTACCATAATAGTGATCCATGGTTGTTGATCAAACAATACCTTCTGCCTGTAAAGAACGAATGACGCTATGCAATTCGGCGGGAAATGGGGACATATTGGAACATGGGGTATATATTCGCGATATATAATTTTCAATGCATTTTTTTGGCAGGACTACGTATGCTAGGTTCTGCTAGTATATATATTTAAATCGATATGTGTGTTTACTCATAACTTAAAAACGTTATCCTAATTTATTTTTCACTGATTTTACTATTTCTTTCATCTGTTATACACTTCGAAAAATATTGACAATATTTATTTTAATTTAACAAAAAAAAATTATTTTTATTTATAGTCAATAACTTTAAAAAGGCCTCCAACAAAGCATTTTTATTTTAATAAGTGCGCTGTTTGCATTTGGGGTTCCTTAATAAATGCTGTCAGTAAATTGTTATATTCAGTCTGTTGAGTGTGAAGTGAAAATGGATGTCTTCAACCTTGAAACACATTAGAATGTCAGCTAGCTTTCAGCCAAAGGTAGTCAGCCATTGATCAATAATTCTGCAGTCATCATTCAAGCTGGCGTTTAACTTGTTCAGGCTGAAATATTAGGCCTCATTTCAAATGTTGGCATTCCTCCAACACAAGTTAACTATCAAAACTCAAATTTTCCAGCAATCTGGTTAACTTTCTGAATACTTTTTATTAAAATTTTAGTTTAACAAATTGAACAGCTATTAATATTAATTTTAAGTTTAAATTGAGGATAATGGATCTTAATTACTAAATAATTTTGAAAATGTAATAAAATTTGTTTCCATTGCAATTTTGCTATTCTGTTTTTAATTTCAAAGCATCGTAGAAAGTAAAGTATTTTTAATTTAAATATCACGTAGTATTCAATTTCTAATCTCTTTTAAACGTAAGGGTTAATCGTAAAAGTTATTATTTTATATGTGAGGCTTTTTAAAGTAATTGAGCATAATAGTAATTTTAAAAGCGTGGAAAGTAGCGAAAACCCATATAGGCTATATAGTCCCATATATTTTATTCTTTTTATACACCACAGTACAGCTAGTCTATCTTGATAATATTGTTTGACAGTCAAAAATGAACTATTAAAGCGTTATTTTTATTATTTGAAAAAGTTTCATTTCCTTTCTTTCTGTGCAAACGACATCTTATTATATCATTTTTCGAACTGTTAATTTTAAATTTTATCTTTAATTTTCGATTATCCTGTATTATAGTGATTGTAGCAATGTGTTTATCCATCTTAAATCTATCAGTTATTACTGTAATTTCAAAGAATATCTTCCAATAAGAAGTGATTGTGATATACTAGATAACACTAAGTCCCTGATGATAAAAAAATCAATTAACAATTTAATCTTATGGTAAGGTATAAGACAAAAACAACATGTGTTTTTATATATTTTTCAACATTAAAATTGTTCATTTATTAATAATCGAACTTAAAATTTAGAGCATATGGCCGAAATATTTCACTGTAAAAATGTTTTAAGAGAAACTTAGGAAGAGAAACTTCGAAGATTTAGCTTTTCCAATAATCAAAACACTAATTTAACGTTAAATTATGCTATCCAAGATATCGTACTAAAGCAAAAAAATAATACTTTCCACATAGATTTGATTTACACACACTGTACATACATTTGATTATTTAAATACATGTATATATATATGTATATATATAAGTCACCAAAAAATCATTGTAGATATATATACATTTGTGTTATATTTTCCACATACATTTGATCATATAAGATGAAATGCTGCAGCACCAATAACTACGTGAAGATTTTTCCATTACATTATTACCCATTTATAAAATTATTGAACTATTTGATATACTGCAGCACCATATGGTGAAGACTTATAAAAAGTTAACACATTCTCCATGTTCCGTCAAATCAAAAATTTCATAGCAATCGGTCAAGCCGTTTAAGAGGAGTTCAGTGACAAACACATGTACAGAAGAATTATATCTTTTTTTACAACATATATTGGATATACAAAATTTTCCATTTAATAAGAACCTTTACTCTAAGAGCCTCACATAAATCTTTCCAAATCGACTTAGTTTCTCAAAAAACCGTAGTAATCTTTTCCATATATGGATACATATTCATACGCGAAGAGATTTAATTTAAAATATATACCTAAATAAAATAATTTTTAAAAATCAGAAGATTAAATGCATTGTAGCCTTGTTCATGAGACAAATTAAGATACACATGGTTAATTATTTTTTATTTGTGAGTATAAGATAAACAACTTTTTATATGAAAATGATTTGGTATGCCATTTATTTAATAACAGAACCCTTGCAGAAGACAATGCACATGAAGTTTTCTGGTGAGATTCATTATTAATTATAAAGCAGTTCCTAGTTATTAAGAAAACTTTCATAATTTGGGAAAAGTATTTTGCTGTGGGATTTGCTGTAATGGACGGCTAACTCTATATATTATTTTCCTTTGAGAGAGCAAACTGGTAAAGCCATTTACTACCAAACTGCTAAATTTTCACTAATCCTAAAAGAAATAAGCCCAGAAATCAAGATATTATGATCAAAAATTTCCTACGTTGAAAATTAGATTAGTTGCAAGCTTTATTAAGAAGTGGAAATAATACCTTTTGAAGGCTACTACGAATAAAGCTTCATTTCAATATGTTGAATTTTTATCTAGAGATAAACAATCCATTTTTTTTTTTTTTTATTATATTTCTTAATTAATCCAACAATCTAATTAAAACACATTAATATACACAATTATATTCAATTACTACTTTAAGTGTGTGATAGTGTGTAATGAATTTAAGATTATTTTTAAAATAATTGTTAATAGGACTCATTCCTATATTTTTAAAAATTAAATAGTTTGTTAATTTTTAGTACTTTAAATATGTGGTTTCAAATTTGATACAATCTACTATAAAATTAGACGTTTGAAAGTAAATTTTAACTTCAAAAGAGTTTAATTTCTGCTTAGGAAGACAAACTAGTCTTATCTTTCTAGCCTGGTAACAAAAATTCTAACTAAATATTCATATTATCTAAAGTCCTATTGCCAACATTAGAAATAACAAATTACAATTTTACCAAAATATTTTTCAATTTTTTTCTTCCCATTAGAAAATGTAAAAATGTAAAAAATGTGCAATTTAAATATCACCAACATCAAAAGTGTTTCGTAAGAACATTTCTAAATGTGTTTTTTTATTTTATAGGAAATTTATCCATTACAATAAGGATCACTGTATCTGTAGATTGTATTCATAAAGGGACAATGCAAATACAAAATCGACACTGTTTAAGTTTTTCTCGAACAATTTTCAAATCCGATAACGGTTTATGGTACTATTTTTCCATGATGCCCCTTTCCCAATAAACACGTTTCGGTTTTGACTGTAAACTTTTCACCTAGATTTCAACAGAGCAGTTTGAACTCATTGTTTCCAGAAGAATTGCAAATTTTCGATTTAAAATCCAAACTGGTATCAGAAATATTTAATAGAATCTGGAATCAGTAAAGTTGGCAACAAGAATTACTGAAATAGTAAAGATTTTCCAGCTGTCTTGAATATTGCAAACAATTTTTGCCTTCAGATTTAGTTATGAGATTATCTTTCTCAGTTTCTTAAGAATTTCTCTATGAACACATTTCTTGAAAGATCCTGGTGGAACTTCCATATGCTTTTGGCTTGCACATTCCAACAAAATGCTGCTTATATTTATCTGTAGGGTTATATCTGAGTAAAGGGATATGCCCAAAACAAAATCTATACTGTTTAACCCTTTCTCTCCAACCGTTTTCAAAATCCGATATCGGCTGGCACACTGGCTCAGATGATTTAAATTGAAACCTGCTCTCGGTTTTAACTGAAAACAGGTTTTCCTTTTAAAAATAAAGAGCAGTTTGTAACTTTGTCACTATTTGAAAGAAGAATTGCACATTTCCTTCGAAACCCAACCTCTAATAAAAAGTTCTTAGAATAAAATCTTGGTGCAATCTTGTAAAAATATATTTGTAAACATTTTAGTATATATGAATCAATAGATGAATGATTATTTAATTGAAATTATTCAATATTATTCGTCAGACAGAATCAATAAGCTGATTAAAGAGGAAGAAAATATGCCCTTTTAAAAATGAGAGACCAGTCAATAATCAGTGGTTCAAAATTCAAATTTTTAGATAATAAATGTATTTGTGCAATAGTGTTTTAAAAATATCTTTATTCATAAACATTAAAAAGATACGAAACATTTCTTTTTTTACTTAAGATTTTTAAAAAAATAAAAAAATTAATATTCCCAGTTTTTTTATAAACTTATAAAAGAATTTTTTAAACAATAAATGAGTTAATTATTAATATCAAAAATTTGAGAAACTTTAATGCCTTTAATAAAATGTCTTTTGTAAATCTTGTGATTTTTATGATGATTATCTTGTAATTTACATTTAGTGTATATAGAACTAGATGAATGATTATTTATTGAAATATATATTATTGCTATTTATGATTAATTTCATCATCTATTATACACTAAGAGCCAAAACATTTGAAAACATCCTCAAAGGATTTGGCCACCTTATCCTCAATCAAAAAAAAGCTCAATTTCTGGTATAAATACCACAAGCTCCTTGGTAGATATATTAAGAAAGATTGTACCAGATGTTTACAACGGTGATCTTCCAACTGAGTGGCATAATTTGGTGGTCTTTGAACTCTGAGCTATATTCCCTTACATCCCAAATGTGTTCTATCGGATTGATCCGGTGAGTTTTCTTAATAATACAAAAATGGAATTCTGCATCATGTTTGAACCACTTTAACGTTTTTCCCAAATCGTGACAAGGGGCGTTGTCCTGTTGTAGCATTCCATTTCCAGCTGAAAACAGATCTCATGTAAGGGTGCAACTGGTTTTGTCTAATATGTTCAGATACCTGAAGTAAGGCGGTCTGCTCTACCACAACCACGGGTCCCAGAGACGCCTAAGAGAACGTCTTTTATGAGATGATATTTCCTGCAGATCACCGGCCTGTGTTTTTATATACACTACATATGCATTAAGATAACAGAATCGCACAGAAGACGGCTACCCTAAAAACGGCCATCAGCGTGATGAGTGACAAACCGAGATCATCTTTGACCAGGAAATTAAATTACAGGAAACCACCATGATCAATCACGATGTTCACAGTGACAGTGCAGGAGAGGGGATGACGCTTGGTTAGCAAAGGCACAAGAAGTGACATCCCCATATCCAACATCCACAAGCGCTTTATCCAACAGTGTCCGCTGAACAGTGTGCTCTGACACAGATGGCTCCGGTTTTGATGCTTCACAATGCGAGACAGTCTCGACGACCTTTTTCTTGATAGCGTGTGGACGTCCAACACCATGTCGTCTGACTGAACTGGAATCGCCCAGAGTGTCATTCATCCACTTTTGCAACGATTCCAAGTAGATCGCGAACAACCCACGAGTCGTGCTACAGCAAATACTTGTCGCCCCCGAGTTACAACTGCCCTGAATCAAAGTCGCTTAGATTAGCAGCCTTTCCCATCCAACAGAAGTACAGTGAAAGAACAGCTTCAGACCTGTCTCGTCAGCTCTCTTCAGCTACCGTGAACAGTTTCAAGGCAGACCGTGTACAGAGCGCTTAGGGCACATTGGTCTATATGCTCGTAGGCCTGTCCAGATGTGTTCACTTACCGCAACTCTACCTGCGATTAACCTGGGAAGAGCATGCATTGTGGACACCGCAACAGTGGTCTGCAATTGTGATGTTTTCCGACGAGGTCCAGGTTTGGTTGGAAATTCTGATTCTCGCCGGACTTTCATGTGGAGAGGCGCCGGGTACCCGCTATACCACCGAGAACACCATTAAACAAGCAACCGTTACGGTGGTGCAAGGATGACTCATTTGGGGGAGGAATTATTCTTGGTTCCAGAACTGACCTGCATGTTCGGGTGGCAACGATGATGAGGCCCATCTATCGGGATGTCATTCTGGAACAACATGGTATACGTTTGTTTCGGGGGCAATGGTGCTGAATTTCACGAACTTCATTATCCTTAATTTATGGACATGAGTGTATTTTTAAATAATCTAACTGAACAACCTTTTTTTTTTAAAACCCAAATTTCTAAATATTAAAAAAGACGTTAAGAACAAAAACTTTATATTACTGTTTCATATATTAAAATTAATAAATTCTTCTTTTTAGTTAAAAATGTAAGAAAATTGTTATTATTGATCTAATATAACAAAATTGTAGGCATAACTTAATATTTATGGATTAAATAAGTTGCTTTTCAAAATAAGTTTGAGTATAAGTTATATAAAACTTTAACAATATAACATCGCATATAAATGGAAAGTTAAAATATTTTACTACATTTAAAAAAATGAATAAACAGCACATGTTTACATGTACATGCCACATGCACAAATAGATTTGTATGAATAGCACTAGCTTTATAATTATTTATTGAAAAACTCATGCAGATTCTTCGGAAAAAAAGTCAGGAATGATAAAATAAGGCATGGACATGTATAAAGAACTATAAATTTCACTGTAAAAATGTTATATTTATTGCTATTATTGAAAAAGATCATAATATAACAAAATTTTAGGCATAATTTAATATATATGGATTAATCTCAGCTGCTTTTCGAAATAAAGCCTCGAGTATAAGTTATATAAAGCACAACAGTATGATAACATTGCATATATATATTTGAAAATTAAAGCAAAATGTTTTACTGCATTTAAAAATATATATAAACAGCACATGTTTACAAAAGTACATGCCCACGTGCACAAATAGATTTGTATAAATAGCACTAGTTTTATAATTATTTAGAAAATCAACAAATAGAAAAAAACCCCCTCAAAATAAATTAATACATTTTTGTTAAAAAAGAATTTCACATAATTAAAATGTTTAATATGAAAATACAGCAAATATTGACATTTAGTTTTTCCAAAATCACTTTAAACACTTTTAATAAAAAAATACAGTGTTTAAGTCAATTCCACATGTATTACTCTATGGCAGAAAGTCCTTTATAAATAACTATCATTCATTTTTTAAGTTTATCTATATATAATGGAAAATATATAAAAATTTGTTCTAAAAAAGATAAAATAAATTAATTAAATTTAATTAATGAATTAATTTATTTGAAAAATTGTATGTTTAAATCAAGTCTGGAAATCAACTAAAAGTTCAAAAAAATCAAATTTGAAATGAAGAATTCAAAGTATTTAAATAACGATTGAAAATTTGAACAAATATTATACAGAGTGTGAGCTAAAAAGCTTTAAAAGGCCACTAGTTTTATATACTTAGATTTAAATAACGTCTACATTGATTTCAATGTACTTATAGTTGCCTTATAAAATATACATATCTTTAAATTGTTAGCAATATAACAATTAAATAGTGTCATTAATAATAAAAACTATTTATTATGATTAAATTTGGTATTTAAATTTCTATTAATACAGTTAAAAACAGAAATAAGTACTCCTAAACAGAAAATTTATTTTTGGATATAGATTCCAACAAATACCCATATCCACAGCAAGTGATACTTCATAGACAAAAATTTATACCTGCACTACTAACTGTATCATTAATATTAACAACAATGTAACTCTAATGATTAAATGAAATTAGCTCTAAGCTTCATCGAAATTATTATCTTAATAATATCACTCACGATCATAATTGTAACTAAATACGATTATTAATAATCGTATTGGTAATTAAGTGGGAATTTATGATTCAATTACTCGGCATATTTTGGGAATGCTTTCCGTACTAAAGGATTTATCGTAACTAGAAGTTGGCCTTTTATGGGGAAAATGTCGAAACTATGCCTGTTGGTTTATTTCATTTTTATTGAAGGGTCTGCAACCTAAATCTCCCTAAATTAATATCATCAATTTATTGTTTTTGAATGCAATTTTGCTACTCCTATTATATTAGAGCTGATGTCCCGATTATTTGATTATGTTGAATAAAATAATATACGTATGAGTGTATTATTTAAAAAGGTGTCTTCATAAAAAAGTTCATATGTATTAACATGAATAATTCATTTGTGGTCATTTTTATCTATTAGCGTATGTAATTGACCAGCTCTTATAATTTTTAAAAGATTCATCATTTAGAATGAATAATTTATTAAATCATTCCATGCAATTTTAAATAAAGATATTAAAAATATGTTTTCTTTTGAAAAAGGCTTGTGAAAATCTGATATTGGTAGTAAATTATTTGAAGTTTTTGAATTTTAATTTGAATTTATTCGCAAATGTACATTTTAAGAGCATTGTAAAATATTTACGATGCACAGAATAGAAATTTCATAGGTGCCTATTTCTATCCAGCTTAAAAAGTCCTTTTTAAATTAATTCTGCTACTGCGAACATTTTTTTAATCCCTTAATTTGTTCAATTAATTTAGTATCATTCTATACATGACTTTTACTTGGAATGGGGTACTTTTTAAATCGCCTGACTTGTGGCTCAGTCAGACTGAGAACATGAGAACTGGGTTTAAATCCGGGCTTAGCTCCAGCATAACGAGGAGAAGTCCTGTTCGGCATCTTGCTTCCATTCGGGCTCGGCGGATCCGTTTTGTGTAGATACAAATACGTGCGTCGTTTTAAAAGTACTTCTGGAAGACAGTCCCTTCAGCTACACGGAGCCAGGACGTTAACGGATATTCCAGTAACAACTCCATCCATGACAAGATTCATCCCAGCCCTGAGAATTAGTAACAACAACAATAATAAGTTTTATCAGATATAGATTTTGTTATTAATTTGAAAGGTATAGAGTTCTTTCAATATTCAAATTATTTTTGGGATAAATATGGGATACCACATATGTATAAGACAAAAATATTATGCGGTATATATGCGTGATAAAAGCGTCTAGATTATTTGAAATAATATCCAAACTTTTAACTGCCACATTAGCAAGTGAGCAAATTCAACATTTATATCCCGGCGGTATATATTTAATTTTAATCTAATAAAACTGTGAAATAGCTGTCATTTTAATACTTTCAAATAAAAAGCCATGGAAGGAAAATGAAGTAAAAAACTGATTATTCTAAGCAAAAATAATCTGCTTAAAAGCATGAAAAAGTGGATGAAAAAAAGTTTGAAACAGAGCAGAAATAAAACAAGTAATATAAAAAAATATTTTTAAAGTCAATTTCTACTTTTTTTTTTTCAATTGCAAAAACTTTAAATAAATTCATTTTTTAAAGTTTATCTGGCGCCATCTATTGGTAGATATACAAGTGAAATCTAAAAAAAAAAAAAACTAAAAATTAATAAATTAAATTTAATTCTGAATTAATATTTGAAAAACTGTATCAACCAGTGTCATCCACTGAAAGTTAAAAAAAAAAATGTATTTGAACTTGAGTGGATGAATAAAAAGTGTTTATGAACGATTGAAAATGAACAAGATATATATAGAGCGTGAGCTAATAGAAGAAAGTGAATAAAAAAGAGAGAATCATCAAAGAAGAATAAGAAAGACGAAAGCATACTTGGAAGAAGACGCTGAAAGCATGAGCAAAGAAAGAGAAGAATCAGACACTTGCAGTAGGAGAAACACAAAAAGTTAATACAGAGCAGCTAAAAAAGAGAAATATAAGTGTTTCTGAAATACTGAAGAGATTTTGGCTGCAATATACGAAATATAAAAATACCACCAAATCTTTAGAAGAGCAGTGAGTGAAACATTGAAGTCTTCATGAGATTTCTACTTTAATAGTTGACTGTTGTAAGTAAATTTATTGATAAAGTCTCCTGTGTAAGAGTGTAGCTGACATGATGCATAGCAATGAAAGACGAAGGGAAGTATAATGAAGGAATATAAGGAAGCAAATAAATATCATTCATATGAATTTTATGGATAAAAATAAAAAATATATATTTTTGTATAGAAGGAAATATATACAATTTTGTTCTCAATAAAAACAGGATTTTTATTTAAAATAAAGAAAGTAATTTTCTTAGTTAACTTTTTACTAGTAAAAGTTAATGGCCAAAAGACATAGAAATAATAATTTACTTAAAATTTACAGTATTCAAATTCTGAAGTTAAAGTTATTTTTATTTTTTAAATTATCCCCAAACAATGTATATTTATAAAAAGATACGGATTTTTTCAATAAAAGTAGCCTATTTCAAATAATAATTTTCCTTGATATACGTTTACAGATATTGTTATATAAAAAAAGCATTATAATATTAATGTCTACTTAGACTTGAAAAGAATCGTGCAAATCCTCAGATGGCATTACTAATGGGGATGTTCATTGAGAATTGCAGTGGCGCAATGTAACTCTTCCCCTTTGATATTTCCTGATATACGATGAATCCACTGCATCTCTGCGGTTTTAAAGGTGGTTGACTTTACACAAAATGTTCGTGATTTTAATAAACAATAGCATGTTAATGTGACTGAAATTACTGATTCGTTGAAATTTTTATATATTTCGGCCTTCAATATAAATAAAATTTCAGCATAAAAGATTCTACTGAAAATATTTTATTGTTATATTAATGCTTTTAATAACAAACGCGTTTTTGAATCTTGATAATTTGTAGCGTTTTCTCAAAAAAAAACTTAGTCTGTGTAACATATTGATAATTTGTATATTTCACAAAAAAAATATACTCTGCATACTATACATATTTGCCTCTGCAAAAATATACATGTACATATTGCCTCTTTCACATAAAATTACATTCATCACATGTGAATACACGGAAAAAAAAATAGCAAAAAATATATATCGTTTACATTTGGGATTTTCTAATTTACATTCAATAATATCAATTCAAGTGTTAGTTGGCATTTATCCATTACATATTTATCGAAAGATGCTTTATGTTTTTTTTATAGAAGAACTACTTTGATAATATTTCATTAAATGATCTCACAAATATCTTTATTTTATTTTTGTATTGATAAATATTTGGAATTATGGAAATCGATAACTAACTTAATTGATCAATTTTGTTGATAGTAATAAAACAGATTTGCAGCTCTCTTTACCAGCATGTTGCAAGGATTCAAATAATAAGCCCAAAGCTAGTATAATATGTAAATAACGAATATATTTTTAAACTTATATTGTGCATGTGTTCCTTTTTGTACTATAAATTATTAACTTATGAAAATCGGTTTTAATATATAAATAGTAAATTAGTGAAAAAATTTAAATATGCAAGCTTATTTTGGAATATTTAAATTTCTTTAATATTTGAATATATTTAAATTAATAATTAACTGTAAATTACTAAACTTAATACAAGGAATAAGTATTTACTCAACCAAGTAGTATACGCAACAACTGGTAAACTGGAATTCACGAAATTAAATTTAAAATTTATTTAAATCAAACAATGTTTTGTAAAGTAAATCTTTAGATTTTCAATGAAGAATTAATGAATGAAATAAATTCTATTTCGAGAATTTGAATGACTAAAATATATTAAATGAAAAAAATAAAAAATTTTCCTTTATGTAATATTCCTATTAGAAGTATTTCCTCTCTCGAACTAGCTTAAGCATACTCCTCTCAGCCCACCATGGGGGATTTGCACCAATGAAGAAGAGTGAATCTTCTATTAGACATTTAAAAGAATTCTACGGATTTGTTGTTAGTAAGGTGTTTAACGCTGTATTATAAAAAAAATATTTTTAAATGTATTTTTTTTTATTTAATTTTATTTAAATTGTTTTTTTAAATGTCATTTATGAATACAAATAATATATATATAATATTCATTCATTTTTCTTAAACAGATCTAAATTTAAAGAAAAATTATTTTTTTTTGTGTATACATAAAACCAATTTCAGTCTTAATTTTGCCACTAATGAAAATATAATTTGATGTTAATCTGATAATAATTTTTTTTTTTTTTTGCACAATAGGATTAAATATAATTATTTTTAATTTTCTCAACATTTTTATCAATGTTTTTTATATAACAACACGATTTACCATTTTGAAACAAATAATAAATTTTAGAACTTAAATATGAAAGCCACAAAAAAAGTTAATAGATTTTGCAAATGAATATTTTTACATTTTGAAGAATTCAGATATGAAAGCTTTAATCATTACTTACTATTGATTAATATCTAACTTGAATTTGTTATTTTATTTTATATTTTTTTCATTTGCCTAATTTGTTTCTGTTGCATTGTACTTAACTACAAATTAAAAAACATAAAAAATAATTAAAAACATAAATTATAAACATAAAAAACATTTATTTATTTATTTTTATTGTCTTGATATACTTTCGAAGAAGTAATCAATACATTTAAATGCTTGTGTTCCAAAGATTTAATCGATTTCTAATATAATGATATAGATTACACTTTGACAACTTTCTTCTGCATCACCTTGAATCACCCTTGCAATACAGGGTTGGATATGCGTGTTTAGGTGGTAGTGAACAGAGAAAGTGAGGCCTGCTGATCTAGAGAGCTCCTGGCTATCGGCGCCACAAGTTTCGTGTGCGAGTCCTGCTGTATCACAAGTATTTGTAGTTGCAAATCTAATCCCTTTAAGCCATAGGTCCCGGTCTAATATGACTATAGAGCTTTGGACGTAGGGATGACAACTTGTAACAAGAAATACAAAAAAAAATTAAGTCAATTCCTATTTTCTTTTTTAATATATTGCAGAAAGTCCTTTATAAATAATTTTCATTCATTTTTTTAATATTGGCGCCGTCTATTGGTAGATATATGCAATTTTAAATCTAAAAAACTAAAATTAATTCATTAAACTTAATTAGTGAATTAATATTTGAAAACTGTATTAGCATCAGTGCCATCCACCACAAGTTCAAAAAAAATGTATTCGAACTTGGAGTGGAGGAATAAAAAGTGTTTTATGAACGATTGAAAATGTAGAACAAGATATATATATGAGAGCGTGAGGCTAATAGAAGGAATTTAAAAAAGAAAGCATCTCATGTTTTCGGAATGAAGCTGTTGAACCATTTAAGGAAAAATTTGTACACAGAAGCACTAGAATTGAGAAGACACTACCTAAAAAAGGAGTATGCGATTTGTTTAATCCAGAAATTTTGCATCAACTAAAGCAACAACGGTGAACTATATTTAGGTCAAATGAGGTGTCGAATGTCATCCTGAACACTATGATGCCCATTGGAGGAATATGGAATTTCCAAGATTCTGGAGATGTTTTGGACTGGCTGACATTTGTTACCTAAGCATGCAGCCATGTCTTTTGCGCTGCCAGTAAAGCGTCCTACATAAATGTCTTGATATAACCATTAAAGAAGTAATCTGAGTGATAATTCAGCGGGGTGGCTGGCGCTCTGGCGCTCGGTACCTGAGTTTAGGTTCGAGTCCCGGCAGGGCCATGGATGTTTGTAGTGGTTCGGAATCCATTTAAACCGTAGCTCCAGTCCCTAATAGGATCTTAGGCGTTGCGGGGGGTTGTTACTCGTGTCCGTGGCTTATCTTCAAGTTACGCACCCTGGGTAATGCAAAGTGGTAACGTCTGTGCAGCGCTTGCCTTACGGCATCCCGACCAGAGTGTCTAAGTGTTTGCCAGCTGCATTAGAAGAAAAAAAATATTACTTCCATAAATAGTATTTTTAAATCTTCTTTGATTTTCCAAAATTTCCTTACGTTTCTAGAATTAGTTGAAAGCTCTTTCATTTTGCCGCCAGATTTTATTTAGCTATTGCAACTAATTTAATATTTTCAAAAATGAATTAAAAGCAAAGAAAAATATATACTGAAAATAAGTTTCAGTAAGACTATTTTTAGAATGTTCTACATAATTTAGTGAAAATAATTTAGTTAAATTCTATAAGATTTATAAATTAATAAGTATTTGGTTTTTTTTATTCAGTGTGTGTACTATTTTGGCATATACTTAAATATTAAGTTGAATCATTCAATATAAATATTATATATGTATTGCCACAGCACGGTCTTGGAATAACGTTTTTAGCATATACTAAATATTAACTTAAATCCCTCACAAAAATAGGACGAATGTAATGCTGTAACACGCTCTCATAATAAATGTATATGTATGAGATCTAAATACACCCATTTCTGAGAAACAAAGCTCATTAGTCCAACGCAGTTTCACGAAATAAAGATGGTCTCAGAATCCCTTAAACAGAATTCGCAGGATTAGTCACGGGAGGATTATTACTTTGTTTCCAGAAAAATGAGAACATTTATGAGACGCTGCGAAAAAGAGAAACGCTGATGTCCACTATTAAGGAAATTGCGATCCCAGGCATGTTTTGGGTTATAACCTCGGCACTTTATAGCACGTGTTCTTAGAGTTTAATACGTTGCTTTTTTGGAAAGGATTTTATGAATCAGGATTAATTTTGTTTTTATTCTAATTAGGCAGCAACACGATATTTTGTATTCTTTATCTACATTCATATGATAAGTCATTATCTACATTCAAGTGATGCATTCAATTTTTAACTTCAAATATATATATTTTTTAATTTTCTACTCACATTAAAATGTAATAGATAATAACAAGAATATAATAATCGATAAAACATAATTGAATGGCATTTAGAAGATAAAAACATTTATATACATTGAATTACAATTCAAGACATGTGAAAACAAATTAAAAATATATGAGTTTTCATCATCTTAATTGAAAAAATTTTTATATTCAATTAAGACGATGAAAAAACTCATTCAACATAAAATTCAAATATAAGCAATAGAACATTAAACATATCAAACGTAAACATAACATAATTCAAACAACTAAACATAAAATTCAAATAATTTGAAATATATACAAATTCGTTGAAAATATGTATTCCTTTTTAAATTATTTCTTAAACATTTTTGAGATAATATCGTATCAAATATTAAAATATTTTCTAAATATAATTAATAATTAGATCTTAAAATTTTCCCTAAAAGAGTTAACGAAAATTAAAAATTAATATATATATATTAAAATAATATATAATAAATTATATTAAAAATATTTACAATATAATAATTAAATTATAATATAATTTAATATATATTATATAATATGTTAAAATAATAATATATAATATAATATATTAAAATAAATCTATATAAATGAATAAATTAATAGCTGTGTAGTATTAAAAGGTTGAATCATTAAAATAATATAGGTTTACATCGAGACTAGAATTTCTTATATTTACTACTTTATAATTTACTGTACTGTTTTTATTATAGTTGATGAACTGATATGCAATATTTTCTAAAAACTACGAGGGTACAGTTACAGTTAATAGAAATAGAAATTATTTTACCGGTATCATTTTATAAAATTAAGATTAGAATTTTCGCTAACACATAACTTTAAATATCATTGATGGCGAAGATAATTAGCCAGATGCTTTGCGATGGCTTTTTCTTTTTTTTTGGCAATAAGTATCAAAACGTAATTTAGAATTCTCATTCAAATAATTGGAGAATCAAATCGATTATTTTCTCCTCAAAAAGCAAAAAGGGAAAAAACCCTTTCAAGCAAAAATAAAGCATTTGCTAAAAGTTTTAAAACACATTTGAATCTGCACACATAAAATCCGGTATTAAAGTGGAAAAAAATCTCTCAAATTTCCAGAAGAAAAAAATTTCAATGGCTGTGTTTGTAGAACGAAACATTAAACATTTTACAGCGGGTTTTCTAAAACCATTAAGATATTTCTGTTTATAAGAATAAAAAAAAAAAGAGAAATATTTCTGGACTCTTCACCAGGTGAAAAGTAGAATCTCAGCCACTGAAGCGTTGGAAACTGCCAACTATTTTTATCACCTTTTAAAGTATTGCAGATGTAAATATTATACGAATATTACTTTTTTATCGTCGATGAAAATATTTTTCAAGATCTTATTCATATCGTAAAGAGCTGATATTTAAGAAATAAAAAATAAATCAATGGTAAAAAAAATATTTATAGGTATAAAGTTATATAAAATATATAATTTTTAAATAAATAAACACAACGGAAATTATACAAGTATTATCAGTTAGTGATCATACAGGCATGCTTATTATGTAATTTTGAATTTTATATCAACAAATTAATTTAATGAGCTATTTTGTAACACAAATTATTCATTAAATCAGTTATTTCCAAAAGGCATCAAGTTTTAAAAGGAAAATTCCTCTTTAGACGATTTGATTAGATTTATATGGATATATATAAAAGTGATAAAAGTTACTTTTTTAAATTTAGAAATTATTATTACATAAACAGTTAGCTACACTCATGTCCATAAATTAAGGATAATTCAGAATCACACAGAAATTGAACTCTAAAATAAAAATTTCACCTGAAGAAGAATTATCGTACATCTTGAAGAAGAATATGCAAATTACAGGAAACCACCAGATGGCGCGCATATATGGCACGTCACGATGATTTTTGACGTGGTAGTGTAACGACCGGTATACCCAAGGAATGGTGGCAAAGATATCGCTTGGAGTGTCATCTCAGGCTTTGGCAACGATTCCAAGATGATGGTAATGTGAGTAGATGTTTACAGCACAGGTCGCCCCGAGTTACAACGCCGAATGAGGACCGGTATTTAGCAGTTACTGCCAAAAAGAAACCGACGGAGCCCAGCATCAGACCTGTCTCGTCAGCTCTCTTCAGCTACCGGTACGACAGTTTCAAGGCAGACCGTGTACAGACGCTTAGGGCACATTGGTCTATATGCTCGTAGGCCTGTTAGATGTGTACCATTTACCGCAACTCACTGTCCCCTGCGATTAACCTGGAGTAGAGAGCATGCATTGTGGACACCACAACAGTGGTCTTGTGTGATGTTTTCCGACGAGTCCAGGTTTAGTTTGCAGTCTGATTCTCGCCGGACTTTCATATGGAGAGCGCCAGGTACCACCAAGAACACCATTGAACGACACCGTTACGGTGGTGCTGGATGGCTTGTTTGGGGAGGAATTATTCTTGGTTCCAGAACTGACCTGCAAGTTCAGAGTGTAACGATGACAAGCCACATCTATCGGGATGTCATTCTGGAACAACATGTACGTTTGTTTCGGGGCGCCATGGGTGCTGAATTTCTGTTTATGGATGACAATGCCCGTCCTCACCGTGCAAACATTGTAGACGAATGCCTTCAATTGGAGGATATCACCCGTATTGGCCAGCATACTCACCGGATTTGAATCCAATAGAGCATGTGTGGGATATGCTTGGCTGACGAATTGCAGCCCGTCAACCCCCTCCCATCTGTCACCGGAACTTCGGAGGGCATTGCTTGATGAGTGGTGTAATATTCCCCAAGATCAGATTGATAATTTGATACTCAGCATGCCTAGACTATTTGGAGATGAAAAGAGAGAGGCACAACGTTCTTGTACGACATTTATTACTCAACTGAAAAACGATACATGACGAAAAACACTTGACAAACAAAAGAGCGCCCTCTTACGGAGAACGAAATATTACATAAGGAATGTACATCCGGTTACGGTCTGAACATGCCGCCCACCTTGAAATAACATTTCAACAATGAATGAATATAAAAGTGTTACATTACACACTAATATGCATACATGAAATCAAAGGAGTTGAATGAATATTGAATAGAAATACACTGATTATACAATAAATGCAATGCTACAATTAACATACATTAATAAAATTTAAACTGGCAACATACATAATTTTGTGATATTTCTTTTAAATGTGCCATCTGCTGTTTTGATGGTTACAACCCTAACAATATTATCAAGACCAGGGTGTAATTGTATTATTCTACCCATTTTCCATTTAGTTGGGCAAATTATCGTCTTTAATGAGACACAGATCATTGATTTGAAAATTTTTAGTTGGTAAAAGCCATTTTGGTCTTTGTTGCAATCGACATAGATATTCATTGTGCCAATGTTTCCAAAATTGTTGAACCATTTTTGAATAAGTTGCCATCTAGTAAGATACGAGATTTTTGACTCAATGTAATTTGGCTCAGGAATACTTGTCAATGACCTTCCAATAATGAAGTGACCAGATGTTAACGCTGATAGGTCATTTGAATCATTAGAAATTGCTGTTAAAGGTCTAGAATTAAGACAAGTCTCTATTTGTGTTAAAAATGTTTCAAATTCTTCATATGTTAATTTAGCTTCACCAACAACACGTTTTAGATGATATTTTGTTGATTTTATACCAGCTTCCCAGAGACCACCCATGTGTGGTGCACCTGGAACATTTAAATGCCATTTAATACCAATATCAGACAAGAAAAATTGTTTACATTTTGATTGTAGTTTTTGATTTTGAAAGTTTTTCAAATTCCATGAGCTTACGTTTTGCGCCAACAAAGTTAGAACCGCAATCGCTGTATATATCACTGCATTTGCCTCTGCCGGATATAAACCTCTTGAGAGCTGCAATGAAGGCATCTGCAGAAGAAAGATCAGTTACTAATTCTAAGTGGATAGCTCTAGTAGTGAAACAAACAAAGAGAGCTATATATGCCTTAAATGATTTTGAACCTCGACCCTTCGATGCTCTAATTTGGAATGGACCAGCGTAGTCTACTCCACAACGCAAGAATGTCGGAGAAGAGGAAATACGTGTAATTGGCAAGTCACTCATCATTTGATTAGTTATAGAAGCTCAATTCTGCAACATTTTACACATTTTCTGATTAAATGTCTAATGACATCTCTAGCACATATAATCCAATATTGTTCTTGAATAGACGATTGTACAAGTTGGGGACCAGCATGCAAGAGAATTTCATGATAATATCTAACAATGAGATCAGTTAAAATGTGCCTTTTTGGCAGTAAGATGGGATGTTTGTGGCCGTATGCGATATTTGCATGTCACAAGCGACCGCCCACCCTGAGAATACCTGAATTATTCAAAAATGGATTTAGAGACAGAATTTTGCTTCTGCAAGATAATGCTTGATTTCTTTTAATGCATTGATCTCATTATTAAACCCCATAAATTTAACTGATTTGATTAACACATTTATAGCATTAGTAAGTTCACTAGTATTTAAAAAACCAGTTACCTTATCTTTTGAATTTCTGCAATTATTAACAAACCTTAAACAATATGCTGCTACACGTTTCAGTTTGAATGAGATGAATATTTCTGAAATAAATCATTTGAATTTGGTAAATGATTAGCTGCAATAGTTGATTGTACACAGCACCTTTCTTCAGGCACAGGATAGTTCAATGTCGACACAGAATCGCTCAATGTTAGCACAGAAGATTCTGGATGGAAAGAACATTCGTTGTATAGAAATTCTGGACCACACAACCACACTGAGGTAAGTAGTGCTGAAGATAATACACCACGGGTCGCGAGATCAGCAGGATTTTCATTTCCACTAACATGATGCCACTGGGTAGGAGAAGACAAAGTTTGGATTTTTGCCACTCTGTTGGCCACGAAAGTTTTCCATCGGCTGGCATGGGATCCTATCCAGACAAGTACGATTGTGGAATCCGTATGAAAATGAGATTGCGATATAGGGATGTCAAATGCTTTACAAGTAAACTCCATCAATTTACTTAATAGAAGTGATCCACATAATTCCAATCGAGGAAGTGAAATGGTTTTAAGAGGTGCAACTTTAGTTTTGGCTATTACTAGTTGAATTTTGATTTGTCCTGTATTTGACATAGAATGACAGTAAATTACTGCTGCATATGCCTTTTCTGAAGCATCACTAAACCCATCCGGTGGAATTTCTTGGTCTGGATCATGAAATAAGTATCTTGAAATTTTGAAGACTTTGACAAATAGTATGTCTTGTGATAATGCCTTCCATTCAATTGCAATGTCTGGAGGAACGACTTCATCCCACTGCAACTGATATTTCCACAGTTTTTGCATGAGTAGTTTGCTCTGGATTGTGATGGGTGACAACCATCCAAGAGGGTCGAAAGTCTTTGCGATTGTTGAAAGAAGTGTTCTTTTTGGTTAAGGTGCCTTCAAGAAATAATAAGTTGACTTTGAAGGAGAAGACATCTGAGGCTGGATGCCACAGGATACCTAAAGTTTTTACTGTATCATCATCAACGCTCAAAGAAGCATTTGGTAGACGCAAATCTTCTTGAATCAAGTTCGTGAGTTCATTACTAGATTTACGAAATGGAAATTTAACAGCAAATCTGCCTGTTGAATCACGAGAGAAAGTCTGTATGAAATGATTTTCACGAGCTGTTTCTTCCTGAGTGTAAGTTTTTATGTCTGAAATTTTTCTGATTGCCAAATTTTGTCAAGTTCAAACTCAACTGCATTGAAACTAGCATGTTTAGATAGAATGGTTTGAGAAATGCCTTTTGTCTTTCCGAGAATTACCCAACCAAAAATTGATTCTAAAGCAGAGATTCCGGAAACATTTAAATGTCCACTAAGCATAGTTTCACCGAACACATCGGCGCCCAAAAGAATATCTATTGGGGCAGGCTGGTGACAGTTGACATCTGGTAACTGCAATTGTTTGAATGTTTTCAAAACAGATGCATCGACTGGACATTGAGGAAGGTCACAGGTGATTTTAGGCATGATTAATGCATCAACAGTTATAGATGCGTTTTTGTTAAACTGTGATGTTATTTGTAATTTAACCGAACCTGCAACTCTACCTACTTTTGTGAACTCAAACCGTCTACGCTTATGTTTACTTTTAGTGCGATTTACTTGCAATAAATTAACGCTACTCTCTCTAATGAATGAGCCTTGACTGGCTGAATCAATAAGTTGCCTAGAATTTTGAGAAGTGCCGTTAATGTCTTTGACATAAACAATTGCTGTAGGCAATAAAACCGCTTGTGTGGCGGGCACGATTGCATTATTGCTACTAATTGAAGGAAGTTCATTTTCTGTTTGTGAATCAGATTTTGAATCATTTAAATCCTTCGAACATAAAATTGTATTGTGGGGTTTTGTACAGATTTTGCACAATTCTGCTCGACATTTATCAATCGTATGTGATTTGAATGTTAAGCAATTACTGCATAGTTTTTAAATTTTTTACAGTATCCCATTTTTCTTTGTGAGGGAGTTCCAAAAAACTATCGCATTTAAATAATCCATAGTGTGAGGAACTTTTGCAATAAGTGCAAATATTAGGTACGATCTGTGAAGAGTACGCAGAATTATTGCTTATTTTTTTTTATATATGGTCCCCCTAACATCAGAGGAAACATCTGGTTTCTCTTTAACCCCGCTCGCTAACCTGCGATGAACTTTGACCTCGGGGAAGGAGGGAAGTGTTTTGCTTGTATTAGAACTATTCTCATTCTTTCTGAGTTTCCTTAATTCATCTTTAAATGTAATTTTTAAATAAGTTAATTTAGAAAAAGTTCATGCATTTCCTGTTCATATTTATCAAATTCGTCATCTAAACAAGAACAAAGAATATCATAATTTAATTTATTTATTTCAATATCTAAAATATTTACGCTATTTTCATGCACTTCAATAACAGAAATAGAATTTTCTTGATTTTGTAAATTATCTACTTTGGTAATTAATCGATTTAGCTTACCTTTGATAATTCGCTTGTGTTTTAGAAGACCTTCCATGTTGTGGTTTCGTGACCTTCCGAATGTAAATACGATGCTGTGAGATGCGATGCTACGCACTTTGTTGAAATGCACGATGCAATATGATTATGATGATTTGATTATGACTATGCGTTGTTACGCACTTTGTTATGGTGTACACAATGCGTCGTTACGCACTTTGTTATGATGCACACTATGCGTCGTTACGCACTTTGTTATTTTAGCTCCGTTGAGCAAATATTCGAAATTGTTGAGTACGAACGCTTTCGTCGACCTCCCCACTCATATAAAGTATGTCTGCTGGAATTTTGCCTCGGGCTCGACGGACCATCTATTTGGGGATGAAAAGAGAGAGGCACAACGTTCTTGTACGACATTTATTACTCAACTGAAAAACGATACATGACGAAAAACACTTGACAAACAAAAGAGCGCCCTCTTACGGAGAACGAAATATTACATAAGGAATGTACATCCGGTTACGGTCTGAACATAGGCGTTGTAAGGCCTGTATTGCATCGTCCGTGAGACATACTCCATATTAACCATCATACTAACCATGTTATACTGTTTTTGTAAATAGGTTCTTTTTGAAATTTGCTCCAGTGAGTAAAAATCGCAATTTTTATTAATTATGTCAAACATATAGCATCTTTTTTGCTCTTTACCTTTTGTTTAATAAGTAGACTTTTACAAATAAGTCAAATTTGTTTTGCTTCTGTCTCTTTCTTTGCCTGAACTTCATTATCCTTAATTTATGGACATGAGTGTATATTGAGCTTAGAATTCAGTTCCATTGAATTTTTACAATTAATTGCATGATTC
This sequence comes from Caerostris extrusa, assembly GCA_021605095.1. NCBI lineage: Eukaryota > Metazoa > Arthropoda > Arachnida > Araneae > Araneidae > Caerostris > Caerostris extrusa. Next base: position 105,675 of record BPLR01006775.1, read on the forward strand.
ACTTAAAAAAATTATTCAACAATTATTTAGTGTTCGAATGCTTTTTTATAGTTGAAATTAATGTAAAAATGTTCCCCAGCGACGTACTTAATATGTATATTTTAATACTATAAATGTACAGCAACTTACAGAATGTATGAGACATTTTTTAAGTATTTATTTCAATATAGTGCCTTGACTATGAGTATCAGCTTCCTGGCTTAAAAATTAAATATTTTAAAACAATTTAAAATTAAATTAAACAATAAATTAATCATAAGAAATAGTTTTGTTCAAAATAAAAATAGAATAAAAATTTTATTCGAAATAAATATATTTTTATGAAATCTTATACTTTTGACCAAGACCTAGTTATCGATATTATTAGTTATCCATGAATATTAGAAAAAAATTTCTGTCTTCGTACGAGTATTCCCCTCTGTATAAAGTAAGATATTATAGATATCAATTACCTAATTTAAAAACTGCAATACTTAGAGAATTTTTTTTTTTTCATTTAATTTCTTTTTATCTAGCATGAATCCAAAATTATGAATGAATTGTAATTAGTTATTTTTAATGTATTGAAATTTTCAATTTTAGTTTATTATAACGCATTACATAGTTATAACAAATAATTTTATTGGCATAAAACATTAAAAATTTATAGAAAAATCAATGTTTTGTATTAACTTAATTTTATTCTTATTGCTTAGTAAAATATCACGTCAATGCCTAGTTGGAAAAAATAAATGCTTATCTTTTTTAAGGCATGTATTTTATATTCAAATTTTATAAACTAGTGTATGTGTCAAAAAAAGAAAATAAGGGAAGAATACATTAAATTTTTATAACATTGAAATAAGAAAGATGAAACGAGATTTTAAACTCGGGGAATGAAGGATTTATAAATATTTTATTTTCAAGAAAACTGAAATAATCCTTACATAAATATGAGGAAAAAGAATATTTTTAACATTTCTATCTTCTATAAATTTCAAAACTAAAACTATACATTCTTTTAGTTTCAAATTTAAATTTTATTCTGCAATTGCTGTTATCAATTATTGAAATTTATAATAATTTCTAAGATTTGACGTTTTCTGGTCTTTATTATTTCCATTGAGTCTATTATTTATTTTGGCATATATTATTAACTATTTATTTATTAATATTATTAACTTACTATTATTTTACTAATATTTATACTAATTATTATTACTATTACTACTACTTGCTACTCTTTATAGTATTAAATAAAAATTATGAAATAAATCTCATTAATTATTCATCTCCTACTATTAGTTCACACTTTCCCTATATATATCTTGTTCAACTTTTCAATCGTTCATAAAATACTTCTTATTCATCCACTCAAGTTCAAATACATTTGTTTTGAACTTGTAGTGGATGACACTTGATGCTAAAACAGTTTTTTTAAAAAATATTAATTGATTAATTAAATTTAATTAATTAATTATATTTTTTTTTAGATTTAAGTTGCATGTATCTAATAATAGATGGCGCCAGATGTAAGAGGAAAAATTCAACTTTATTTGTAAAGGACTTTTCTGCAATAGAGTGAAAAAAAAAATAGAACTCACTTTAAAAATGTTTTTTTTATATTATTTGTTTTTAATTAATTAGAAACGGTAAATTTATGTTTTTTAATTAAAACGTTTTGAAATAGTATTTGTGTTAAGAAAATAATGATAGTAAGGATTTAATCTTTGACAAAACTAATAACAAATAAAAACAGAAACATGCGATAATAAAAGACATAATAAATGCAGAGTGAGTATAATTAAAGTCCCACTTTCAAAATGCTGTAAAAAAGAACCACTCGTCACAATGAGTTCAAATTTGAAATGAAAATACCTGAAGAAAGGGAAAACGGTATAGCATCAAAAACAGTTTCAAGGTGTATTAATAGATGGCGCTGTAAGTGGAATAAAGAAAGTTAATTCGGCTGCCAGTGATATTTTGAATCGAAATGACGACATATTTGGCATGAGTTGCACATTAAACCACCTCTAGTGTTTAATGTACTTGATAGTTTCGGTTTTTTTACTTAAAAAGGGCTTCCAAGTCATTCAACAGTTGTAGCACTGTTAGTGGAAAGCCCATCCACCACGGCAAGATCATACCAAACTGGATGGGTAGTTCAAATTTGAACTTATTGTGACGAGTAGTTCTTTTTTTACAGCATTTTGAAAGTGGGACTTTTAATTATAATGATCCTGTACTTTAATTAATATGACATGAAAGTGTTTATTTTAAATTAATTCCTCATTAGATTTGATAAACTTTTAAAATTCTTATTTAATTGAAATTTTTCATTTTTTCATTTTCATTTCATTTTAAAATTGATCTAAATTTTATATATTATATTTACATAAACCTTGAAAACTGGGTTACGTTAGCAATTTATTTATAGATAATATAAAATTATATTTACAGAACCATTAATTAAGGGAAAATTGAAATTATCGAAATTTTGCTTCATTATTGAAACACATCGAATACATGTTATATATTGAATGCATAAATTATATTGAAGCATTATAATTTACTTGAATGTAAATTGAAATTTTGCATAATAATTAATAATAATAACTTTGCATAAGATTAATTTTTAATTTGCATTTCTTTATACTATCGAAATTTATATATTATATATGTAAATATATTATCTATTAAAAAATTAAAATTATTATCTATATTATATGTTATCGAAATTCTATATATTATATTTACTTAAACCTTGAAAATTGGGTTAAATTAGCAATTTGTTTATTGGCTATATTAAATTTTGTTTACACAAGCATTAATTAAAGGAAAATTTAAATTATCGAAATTTTAGTTAATTATTGAAACGCATCGAATACATGAAGTAGTTATTTTACTTCGTTACATTTGAGTATTTTTAATTTATTGAACTCCGTTATGTAATTCCTCAAAGTTAACATCTAATTCTTCGCAATTAATTTTAATTACTTTATTGAAGTATGAAACTCAGCCATAACAAAAAGGGACACTCAAGCAAGGAACTGCGACTTTCATTATGAACATAGGTGCGCTTTTAATCAGAATAGCGGGTTCATGATTTGGACAGGATCCATTTCATTACTCGCTTCTGGTTTTGTAATTGCAGGAAAGTGAAAATATATTAAGAGGAAAATGAAATGCGAATCTGTTAGTCAAAGAGTAATGTCGAAATGGATGTCGTAATGCTTTCGGTAATGATTTTGGTTATTTAATTATAACCATAAAATGTGTGTCTATTTCATTTCGGTGAAAACTACTCGAAATTAAATGACTGTCGACAATTATTTAATTCATCGTTTAAAGAGCAATATATTATGGTTTGGTAAATGCATGTAAATAATATTTATTATATATTATTATAAAATTTATATGTTATAAATGAGCTTAATTTAAATTACTGTAAGACTGAAGTTTTTATGTTGAGATACTTTCAAAAATTTAATATGTCTACTTCATAAAGAAAATATAAACTATATTGAGAATAAACTTACAATGATTAAAATTACGATGATTAAATGTAAACTTAACACACTTGAACACATATTTTACAATTAAAAATCATACGAGATTTTGAAATAAAATATATTATTGAAAATATTTAATTAAATTTGCTAAAAATAATCTTGGGGCCGGAAGGCCGAGTGACAAGCTCTTTGGTGCTTGGTGCCTTCGGAATCGAGTCCCGACAGTACCATGGATGCTTGTAGTGGTTCGGAATCCACTTTAAACGGTAGGTCCTGATCTAATATGCCTGTAGGGTGTAAGAATGATAGGCTCAACATGGTCTAGGCTCAACATGGTGCTATTGCGCCAATGAAAAAGTACATGTAGAAAAATAATCTAATTGTATTTATGTAACAGAAGAACTCTGACATGAGAAACTCCTTAATCGAAACATGCGCAATGAGTGATACGTAAATATTTAGCAATAACATGTACTCCGACTCATATTATTGGAAAAAAAATATTTATTGGCTTCACATCGTAATGTATCATTATCCGAGGAGAGTTTGATTTCATTTTGAAAGGGAATATCTCATATTAAAAAAAAAAGGAAATAAAAGTTTTAAAATAAACTCCTAGCAATAAATAAAACAATAGAAGCAAATAATAAAGTTAACCGCATGAAGACAACAACTCATCGGATTCAAAATAACAAAGTTCCTTTTCATTTTGAATGGAATATCTCATATTAAAGGAAATAAAGTTTTAAAATAAACTCCTAGCAGTAAAGAAACAATAGAAGCAAGTAATAAAGTTAACCGCACGAAGACAACAACAACTCATCGTCCGATTCTAAATAACAAAGTTCAAACTATGACAAGAAATTGTTGCTTCTTACCCCACTCGTTCGAGCCAGCAACATCTAGATCAAATCCACGAACCCGTGTTCTCATGAAAGGATGGAAGCGAGGGGACAGCTTTCTGTTGTGATGGAGCACACGTAGGTAGAAATCTGACTTGGCTTCGAGATGCTGAAGAAGGAGGGCAGTGTCTCCCAAAGAGGACGTTTAGGGAGAACCTATCTGGCATTTGCATATCGTATGAAGAAAACCTGAAACTCCCACCAGGTAATCCGACTAACGAGACAGATGCTGAACATCCCAAATGCCAGTGTCTACAACAAAGCCGCCAGCGGATTGAACCTCAGCTCTAGTGCTCACCAGTGGCACACGTTGCCACGAGTCGGGCTTAGTTTTTAATCTAATTTTATGATAAAAAGAATTTAAACTAGAATTTTGTAAAAAAAAATATTTAAAAAGGAACCTTCTTAATGTTTTATTTAATATAATGAAAATTACAAGAACCCTTTGTCTGAATTTTACTGTCAAAAGATTTCTTTCATTAAAATCTTCCATAAAAAAGAATATATAGAAGAAAAATATAAGAATATATAAGAGGATATATAAGAGTATTTAGAATTTTTTAAAATTCCATTAAAAAAACATCCATGTAATGTTTATTGATGAATTCTTTCTAATATTAAAAAAATTGAAATTACCATCTCTTAAGTGTGTAAACAGTGTACTACATACATAACAATGAAATACAAAACAATGCAATGAATATCTTTTTTTTTTTAAACGTTAGTTTAAGGTAAGAAATGAAAAGAAGAACTCCGGAAAAATTGTTTCGTGAGTAAATTCTCCTTCCAATTATATTTCAAAAAAGCCTCTTTTGATAAAAGCGCAAAACCAATTCCGAAAAAAAGAATTACAGCAATCGGATTAAGCTTAGAAAAACTAAAAAAACGCATTCATTTGAGAAGACGTTTTCTATGTATCACAAGTGCAATAACAGAAAAAAATTAAGCTGCAAAACTCGCGAAACGACAGTGTTTTAAAAGATTGAATGTTTAAATCTTGTTTATTGTTCTGTTACAAAATTTAGGATTTGTGATTTCGAAAAACAAAACTTTGTTAAAAATTCAGTAATAATACAAATTCTATTCTTCGAAAAAAGTAAACGTTGCGAAAAGTATTTCATAAGTAATGCAATGATTATATTCAAATAATTCTTCGAATTCAAAGATTAACAATGAACTTTTTTTTCTGCAAAAATTAGATTAAGTTCTTATCTATTAGTTAAAAGGTTTTTTGTTATGTGAATGTATCAATACGTTTTTTTAATAAAGGTAAAACGTAATTATTATTATATTAGTTAATGTAATCATGTAAAGATTGAATAAATGATAGAATTATGAAATTAGCTTAAGAATAGACATTACGAACATTAAGTTTGAACTTGCTATTAAAATACTTTCGATACATGTACAAGATCAAATTACCTTAGAAATAATTCGTAAGCATTAAGACCACCATATTTTACTCTTTTTTTTATCCCAAAACTTCCTTTTTAAGAAAATGCCAAGAGAGAGGGAGGGGGTCAGCTTCCTCATTTCCTCATTCGAGTCGACACTTTCAGCCCATGTTGCCTCAACTAATGACGTAGTCCATATCTCATTTGAAATTGTTTAAATCTATCAAATCTGTAATTGTTTAAATCTGCCAAATCTGTAATTGTTTAAATCAGTCAAAATCTGGAATTACCATTTCATGTAGAATAAATATTCATTGACACTGCTTATGTATTGTCAGATTTGAGTGACAGGTTATTTTCATTAACACAAAAACACCTAATTACATGTAATATAAATATCCACGATACGGCTTATCTGTTGTCAGATTTAGTGATAGGTTGTTATTATGCATTTGCTAAGGAATATACATTTCTTTCCCCTGTGAATGGAATTGTTACATATCTTCTCGTGGGAAAATGTTACAATATGTAATAAATTTATTTTTGTGTATTTCAAAATTTGAGACGGTTTCGATTTTAAAAAACAATAAATTTTAATATTTTGAAAACAGTTCACCAAATTATATTTTAAGAATAAAACTGACGGTGTTTTGTAAA